>JAOQIF010001023.1:0-17634 GCA_026260285.1 Colletotrichum sansevieriae
TAATATTAATAGCGGAGACGTCTCTTCTACTATAGGTAGTAATAAACCTTGCTGATCTATAGTAACTCGAGTGGTTATAATAGTTAAGTTAACTACTAATTAGTATCGGAATAACTATCCTGCGCAGGTAATCATACTAGAAAGATAGGGTTCTTCTATAATACTATAGTTATTCATAATATCTAACTATCATAAGTTTAGTGGTTACGACGGCTATATGGGCAGTCCTTATATATAGGGTCCTGGCCCTCCTATTAGGTGAATCGGCGTAATAGGTGGGTCCGAACGGCCCGACGTGGCGCCGGTCGGGTCGGCGACGAACCGCCGACTGGGCTTCCAACACCTATTAAAGCTACTTAGCTTAAATAATCCCTCAACTCTAGTTAACCTAACTAAGCTATTAATATTATTAAGTATATTAGACCTAAAGTATTAACTAGTATTAATATAGCCAGTACTAGAGCTACTCCCGTTATATAGAATAAACATAATAACGTTAAGATAGCTACTCCCTAGAAGTAAGTTACTAGCGCTAGTACTCCTAATATAGCTAATATTATTAAGCCTATTAATAGAATATAAGCTCACGCTAATTGTATTAGATATATTTTAGTCCTACTAAATAAATATAAGAATACTTATATCACCCTAGCTATTATAATTTATAAGGGTTATATTAATAATATAGGTGCTATTACGCTTAACCTTAGCTAGTTTATTAAGTTAGATACTAATAAGTTTAAAACTATTATAATGACTATTCTAAAGGGACTAGTTAATAAGAGCCCGGGCTTCCTTAGCCCTAAATAGTATCTTATAGCCAAATTATCTAATAACTATAATACTTTAGCTGCAGGATTAGATATCTATATTAATATTAACCCCTTGAATACCTCTAATATACCTAGCGCTATTAAAACTCCTAATACTATTACTAGTATTAAGATAGTTATTATTACTAACTAGTAATTATATACTTATATCTCTAATCTTCGCTACTTTATATATTCCTATATTAAGTTCCTAGCTGCCTAAGAGGGGATTAACATCTATTTTTAGTATATCTACTTTTTTAATGTAACTAAAATTATTACTATCTAGCGCGCTAAGCGCCTTACTTTATATGCTCTTTTCTAGAATAGTATTATTATCCTTAGCCCCTATACTTATATTAGAGCCTTAAACTCCTTTATTATAAAGCGTATTATAAGTTACCCCGACTTTAGTATAATATCCTTATTCTTTATTCTTAAGTAAATACTATATTACGAGTTCCCTAGTATCTATACTATGGATAATAGATATATTAGCTAGGCTATAATTAATAGTAATAACCCTAGTAATTTCTAATATAAGTATATTCATAACCTTTAGGGCCTCTATAACTAAGTCTCTATGCTCGCTACCTCTATTATAGTGATTAAGGATAATAGAGTTATAAAGTTATACCCTAAGGTTAATAATAACTCCTATTATAAGTTCCTTGAGTAGTACTAAGATAATACTAAGCTAGCTACTACTTATAGCGTTAGTATTAATAAGCTCCTAGCTATTACTAAGGAGGTTAATAATAACAAGGAGGGTGAATACCCTAACCTCCTTAAGCTAACTAATACTAATCCTAATACTCCCTTAGCCTAAATAGGTATATCCCCTAGAATATAAATATTATAGGTAGAAGGAATAGAATTAAGGTTACTTAAAGTTATATATATATAATAATATAGCTATACTTATTTAATATATTACTAATAATAGAAAGTATAAATTAGACTTTATATTATATATTATAATTAACGTCTTTCTCTTCTTATATAGGTAATTAATACTAAACGCGCTTAGCGTAATTATCCCGCTTAAGGGCGCTCAATATAGTTAACGCATTAAACGTACCTAAATATAGTAAACCTCCTTAAAAGGGTTTATCGCCTTTAAGGAGAAAACTTTCCGAAATCATAGAACTTTCACCTATACTTTTCGCTTGCTACGTGGACTATATCACTAGCCCTCTTAAATCTGTTTAAAGTATCCTATATTTATTTTAATTATTCTCTATATATCTTTTAGATTAAAGATTAAATAGAACTATTTAAACTTCTTATAATTAAGAACCTTTATAAGACTACTAGCTAGTATATTATTCCTTAGTATATATATTATACTAAATAATCCTATAGTATATTATTACTATAGCTATATATTCTAAATATTAATATACTATAGCCTAGTTAAAATCTATTCCTATTTACCTACTATAAGATAAATTATCTATTAATTATTATAATAAATCTTCTAAATATTACTAAGTTTGAGAGTAATATCCCTAAATAGCCTCTAAAATATAATTAGTTCCTTAGTAATATATTTAAGGCTTAAAAGCTCTACTTCTATTATTAGTATTATAATTATAACTTATTAAGTAGCTTTCAATTAAATTAATCCTCTTAAGAGTAAGATTTTATACCTTTAAGATAACCTCTATATCTCCTTATTATTTATAAATAAAGCGTTAATTATAATTAATAATACCTACTTACCTCCTCAGTTACTACAATATATCGCGAGGTAATAAGTATAATATTGGTATTATATAACCTAATTAGTAATAATATAGTAATAGGGAGTAGCGTTTATTAGAAATCTTAAGAGTAAGGAGTATATAAAAGTAATATTAGGTTGAATTATAATAGTAATATAGAGTATAGAGCTAATCTTCTCTTAGAAACTCTTTACTTTTAATAGTATTATTACTATTTTACTCTTCAGAAAAATGGGCTTGGAAAGGGGGTTATTAGCGCTCTTAAGTTAAATAAGTTAAACTTCTTTATAACCTACTTAGTATATTAGTTATATAAAAAGTATATCTTTTATATAGCTTGGTTATAAATAACCTTAATTCTAAGATAATATTTAACTAAGCCTTCTTTTTTTAGCTTATATACTTTATATAAGCTAGCGATTATCCTCTATACTATTTTATTATAGTTCTTATAGAAAAGAATAAGGAAGTTATTTATATAGCAGATAATAAGAACCCTCTTATTAGTTAACTAGAAGATATATAGGTCTTTATTTATAAGCCTAAGGCCTAGGTATTAAAGAGTTAAGAAGAACTCCTTATACTAGAGTAGTAGCGCATCCCTTAGCTTATAGAGCGCGCGGCGTAGTTCGACGCACTTTCCAGGCTGTTTGAAGCCGTCTAGTAGCTCGCAAATGATTAGGTCTTGGTTCGAATCCCGCAGGAGGCGGCTTAAATACCTAGACTTTGGCGAGATATACCTAATTAGAAGGTTAAAATTGTTATAGTTCCGTACTCTATTAGGGCGAAACTGAGGGGGTGTGTTGTGATGCGCATATAAGCCGCAATTGCAGTACAGCAATTGTGGTTCCACTTTTGCGGCTGATCCTATTCGCCACAGCAAAGGCCCACCGGCTCAACCCGAAACATGGGGCACTGCAAGCAAGTTAAGGCCCGATTTCCCACAGTTCAGGCTAGAAATAGGCTAAGACAGTTTCACATCAAACAATTGTTATAAAGAAACTTGCTATTGGTCATTTTCAAAGTTCGAAATTCATTGCTCGTCGCCTGACGCTCTCTCCTAGCCTATGCGCTCGGCCTAGAATGAAGCTTGCACCCGCAGCAATTCTTCAATCGACTTTGCTTTTATAACCACCTGGCTTTGCCCGGCGTCTATTTTCTTGGCAAAATCGAAAAAGATACGTAAGAAGGCCAGATTTCGCTTCGTCTAACACTGTTTGGCTTTCAGGAATTCGGCACCAGGATATTTCCATCCGGGCCAATTCAAAACTCACCCAAGCTTTGCCAGGTGTTGAACCTCAGCCAGATGCTGCCCAACTAGTCTATTTTATTTCATACCCATTATAATCAAGCACGAGACTGTAAAAGCCATCTTCAGGGCCAAAAATATCGTTAAGAAATTAAACACGGCAGTCGATAGAGTTGACGAGCAGGGCCAGGCAATTGACTTCCTTCGCTGCCTCAGAACCAGAACGTTGTTCAGCTTAACGTGAATAATAATAGAACCCTTCGGTTATTAGCTATACTAATAAAGTATAAATAGTTTGAAATATCTTTTATTAACTTCTTATTATATCTAGTACTTATGAATATAAATATAGTAAAGCCTTATTTATAGCTAACTTACCTCTTTAATAATAAAGCTTACAGTTTATAAGTTATTTTATTAAGTAATAAATATCAATACAGTATTAGTAGTTATAATTATTAACTCAAAGTGTATATAATTTAAGAGAGACTTATAAGGCTATAGCTAATTAACTTATAAATAGTTCACGTGGTCTAGAATCTGATCTATGTGGGATCTGCGGGCACTGTATTAGAACTTAAGCTGTAAAAAAGCAACAGCCAACTAGCAATAATAGAACGTGGTAGCCTCGAACCACCGAGCCCTCGCGGCGCAATGAATAGCTATAGCCGTGTAGCTGAAGATGACCGTAGGCGGCATACGCATGTCTTCTGTGCTTCCTTGAGTTCACATCTTGAGTTATAAGAACCAGTGACGAGGGAATAGTGTCCTGGATTGACTTTATTTTCTATTCTTCCAACTAGTGGAGGACCAACTCTTGTGGATATTAGTACGAGATATTATTCAGTATAAAGCAGTATCATTCGCTTGGCCTCGGTATCAGGCTTCCTCCTCGCCCTGCATCGACGACATTCCGTTACAGGAGGACAGATAATCGCCTCCACGCGTTTAGGCACAGCGCCCCCTCCTTCAACTCTTCCACCACTTCGCCGGTGCCAGTCTACAGGTGCAGAGTGGTCGTGACAATCAAGGCCCACAGCATGAGTCCCGCCAAATTCCTCCCAGTTGTTGGGCTGGTAGCACTGGCACTGCTCGCATGCGTCCCGACGATCCCCTTCTCCATCCCATGGCGGCCAAGACACGAGGTGAAGCCGTTGAGGCCTGCCGTTGATAGTTCACACCAGTAGTAGCAGTCGTTGGCGATGTTGACGTCCTGGGGCAAACAGCAGCTACTCATCGCATCGTGTGACCCGTTCCTGCCGACGGGCACGAAGCCGACGCTGACGTTCTTGGGCAGATCGGACAGGCTGTCGAATGGGGGAAGGGTAGAGGGGTCCGGACAGGTGACGTTGGAGGACATTGTGATTTGGGCGTGCTGAAGTTGGACGCGATGGGAAATTTGACTTAGATGTTCGTGGATGCCGGACTTGTGACCAATTTCTTCTTCTTTTTTGAGAGGTTGAGGGTCTTGATGGATGCACACAAATCTTGCACAAACCAACAGTTATAAAATACCAACTTGGAAGCTTAGGGCTGGAGTATTCGCAGATTATGGATAGCGGGCCCGGCGGCGCGAGCAGAGGACGGTTGCTTAGAAGAGACCGTTGTAGGTGGCATATGAGCGGCTCCGGTGTCTAGGTAGATAAAGCCCAGCAGCACGGGATCCGCAAATCTGTTGGAAGAAGGAGCTTTGGTTATAAGCTGCAACGTCTCGGCGAGACTAGCCGAGTGGACTAACGTCCGACTCAAGGTTGAATCCATTCAGAACCCATGTCGCCAAGGTATTCACCGCCATCTTAGGCGTTCTCTGTCTCCCAAGAGCTAGGCATGCCATCGCTAACGGGGCTTCCAGTGGCAGAAAAGCCATCAACGACCTCAAATAAAATGGCGTGCTCGGCCCTCTCGACTAAAAGGGAAGGTTGTCGCCTCAGAGAATTCTCGTCAGCTCAAATCCTATGGCGTGCTCGGCCATTTTCGACTGAAAAGTTCTCGACTGAAAAGGAAGGCTGTCTCCTCAGAGAACTTGCGTTAGCGAATGCAGGGTATTCTCCATGATAGCCGGTGGGCGTAAGTGGAATTTCAGCCTCTTCACTACCAAGAAGGTCCCTCAAAAGATTTAGAGGGTTAGAACCATCAACAACACCACTTTGACAAAGATATGAAGGACAGGTTGCTTGCATATAGTCCCTATCCATAGACAAATTGTGCGTTGAACCTGGGCGGAAGCATTTGCTAACTTCTGGTTATTGGAAAACGAATAACAGGGTCGATACAATAGTGTTGTTTCTTTTCAAAAAGATTACCGACTATATATATCGAGACAAACCGGCCCGGGTTGTAGAGCCTAGAAGTAACATATGAACGAGGCTTGGTATTTATAGTCTAAAAGAATCATAATGAAGCGGGGTAGTAAGAAGGTGTCCCCACAAGCACACTGTAGGAGGTACTATGAGATTGTGTAAAGTAAGTCTCGAAGCTCCCACGTCGTGTTGATAAATGAAGTCATTTACGTACCTGAAAAGATGGAAGCTGGGCTTCTTTACCTCTCATCCACGCAGCGAAGCACTCATTAAACATACGCAAGTTCTGGTATTTTCCGTCCTCGGAGGCACTTGAGTTGAAAAAAGGTATTCCATTGTCTCGGGATTGAAATGTTTGGCGCGTCCGTGGCTAATGAATTCCATTCCATCCTTGAACATTTGCTTTGCACTGAGAGCAGACATTATTTAGTGGTGATACACTCTATTCGGGTGCAGTTGCCTCACCCGGCTGCTCACGTTGAAACGGCTGCTTTAATCTAGTAAAATGATGGTTTAGGTGAGTTTCTGGCGAAGAGAGCGAGTATGTCATCATGCTATAATTTAGCTATGAGCAGGCCGTATACGAGCTGTACATATCTACACTTAGAAGGGTTCCCTACAACAACCCACTGTATCACCAGCCGCTTACTATACATGAAGCATCATCGTTCACAAGAACCTTGAGCATGCATCTCGAAGGGTCGGGGCTCCTCCAAGCCTGGCGTCGGCACGAGATCTACTTCCACTTGCTGATGATGATATCGGCAGCCTGCAGGGGTTTGCGAGGTGAGCGCTCTTGCCTCGGTCAGAACAGAAAGAAAATAGGATGGACTGACCTTCTCGCCAATGGCGTACGCCGTCGTGGTGGTGTGGCCGGCGGGGATGGTGGGGATGATGGAGCAGTCGGCGACACGGAGGCCGGAGATACCGAAGACGGCGAGGCTCGAGTCGACGACGCCGCCCTTCTCGCGGGGCAGCATGGCGGCGGTACAGCAGGGGTGCATGAGCGACTGGACGACGGCGTTCTTGACGTACTCTACGAGGGCGGCGTGCTGGGTGACGTTGGCGCCGGGGGCGACCTCGACGGGGCCGAGGTCCTTCCAGACGTCGGTGGCGTAGAAGCGGCGGAAGTAGTCGACATAAGACGCCATAATGTCGAGGTCGACGGGGTTGGCGCCGGTGGCGTAGTTGACGGTGGGGGTGGCGTCGTGGTCGTCCCGGTTGAGGACGACGGAGCCGCGGCTCAGAGGCTTCAGGAGAAAGGCCGTGCTGGGCTCGGCGTGGAAGGGCATCTCGAGGATGGGATGCTCGGGGTGCTCGAGAGCCTCGGCGATGGCCTGTAGCTGGGCGAGGTAGCCCTCCTGAACGGTCTCGTCGGCGCCGGCGGGGAGGTACTCGAGGGCGGATCGGTCGGCGATCTGGGCGTGGATGTCGGCGACAATGTCCTGCCACTGGCGGGTGACGTTCTGGAGGGCGACGTAGGCGGCGCTGTTGCCCATGGCTAGGGTGTAAGGGCCGCGGGCGGGACGCTCGCGGAACTGGGCGACGGCCTCGGCGGCGTAGGTCGCGTTGTAGGCGATCTCGGCCTCGTCAGGGGAGGGAGCATTGTCGAAGGAGAACGTGATGGGGGCGGCGCAGTGGTCCTGGAAGTTCTGACCGACGCCCGGGAGGTCCTCGACGACCTTGATACCCTCGGACTCGAGATAGGCGGCAGAGGCGACGCCGCTGCGCTGCAAGATCTGGGGAGTGTGAATGGCGCCGGCGGATAGGATGACCTCGAGGCGGGGACGGATGATGCGTTCTGTGCCGTTGGGGCCGCCGACGGGGCGGAACTCGACAGCGGGGACGGTCTTGTCCTTGCTGATGTCGAGGCGGGTGACCTTGTGCTCGACGAGGAGGTCGAGGTTGGGGCGCGAGCCGGCGATCCTGGCGTAATGGCTGACGCCGGCGTGGGAGCGCTCGACCGTCTCGGAGTTCTGGGCCGTGGCAACCCAGCAGAGGCCATGCTTGTCGCCGTTGTCGCAGGTCACAGGGGTCTCAAGACCGAACTCTTCGTACGCCTTCCATCCGACCTCTGAGCCGCATTAGTGAGATCCTGGTCCGTGTGAGAGAAGAGTTGAAGCTGGGAGTCACACACTCTGGATTGGCCATTGGAAAGGCGGGAATGAAGCCTCGATGGCCTCGCCCTCGAATGAGGAGGCGTCCCAGGTGTAGCCGTGCTCTTTGACGAGCTCATCACTGGGCTCCGTGAGAAAAAAAGACTGTTGTTGAGTTGTCAGGACGGGACCGAGGGACGGGGAGAGGCCAAGATGAGAAGAAAACTGACCTTCTTGAACGCGGGACCGAAGTTCTCCCAGTCCCAGCGGTCGGGGCTGTTGTCGAACTGGGGGCTGCCGAGCCGCGCCCACCCATCATAGTCGTACCGCGAACCGCGGTCCAGGAACTGGCCGTTGACGGCGGAGCCGCCACCGACTGTCATGCCGAGGATGACGGTGGCCGAGCGGTTGTTGACGCTGGCGACCGGGGGTGAGCTGATGACAAGGCGACTGGCACCACGGCCGTCCTCGGCCGGGTCGAAGTAGCCGACGGTGTCCTCAATCTTACCGTACTCGATAACCAGGACGAACTCTTCAAGGAGTGTTTAGAGTTGCGGAATCTTTGGGAAGTCCGAAGACGGCACGGGGGTTCACAACGTACTCTCGGGGAAGGCGGCCGAGATGCGGTCGGCCACGGTCAGTCCCGCGGTGCCACCACCGATAATAACAAAGTCGTACCCGTCGTCCCGGAGCTCGGTAACCTGCCTCTTGGCGAAGCTTTGAGCGTGGCGGGCCTCGACGACGCTGAGGACGCAAGCGCCTACTGACAAGGTCTTGAGGAGACGCATCGTTCTAGAGGCGGGATACAGTCAGGATTTGGGCGAAAAACGGCGAATACCTTGGGGAAAAACAGAATTTGGGTGGTATATCTGGCAAAGAATGGATATATGAACCCGACAGTAGAGGCGACGAGACGGTCTTGTCGCGCTGTTCTTGAGAAGGACGCAGGTGGCCTAAGGAGAGTCGGCCAGAGGGGAAGCATCATCGCCACCGTGTCTTTCACACGACCTACTTGGCAACTCCCCTCCGGTCTAGATTCTCGGCCACGTAGAAAAACCTCGCCGAGGCCCGGTGCGGGGCGGGGATGCCAAGCACCTCAGACGTTGATGTTCGGTCAGCAAGTACTTTTGTCATTGGATGACCAGCGGCAAAGGATATTACCTGAGTTGCTGCCATCTGGTATATTCAAGGCATACCACTTAAATCCGGCTCTTCACAATCGGTCCAAGATGGCCAACGCACAATTGAAAATCGTAAAGGTATTCTTGAGCTAAACATCACTACTATACCGGTGGAAGGAACAGAGACTTGATTACCCTGGGGGTTAACACCGCTAACATAACTGCGGCGTACACATTACCGGACACTATAGCTGCTCCCCTCTCTAACCACAGAGGGAGGGAGACATTCGCTTTGTAGGCGATCCGCCCTATGGCCCTCACAAAAATAAAATCTAGAACGAAATCTGCCTTGATGGAGAAACATCCCGAACAGAGGGTCGATCAGCCCTGCAGGGTTCCGTCGTTCTGGGGCTTGTCACTTCGGACTAAGGAGAAACTGCGCAGGTTACTGTTGCAGGCATTCAGGTAATAGGCACCAAATCTTGGGTCAATAAGTTGTTTTCTAATTACCGGTTCTACTCAATCGTTGAACGTGTGGTAATCGAGCAAATCCAAAATGTACGCTGAGAAAGATCGTGTACAACGTCCACCATGTGGAAACGGCGGCAACCGCCAGGAGCGAGTTATGGAAACCAGGTGTTCTAAAGACGGCCATCAACGGTACAGTCAATGACGAAAATGAAATAATACAGTTGGTTTTCATAGTCTCATCGGATCACAGTAGTCCTACATAAGCCCCAGCGGTGAAATGATTTATGCTCGATCATGCGACTGACGATTCACTAGATCCGTTGCGAATTCCCGAATGGCGGCAAATGGCTAGTCCTGGCGACGCTGTGCCTGTGTAGGAGCCTCGTCTTATGTTAACCATGCCTTAGTCTGACAGAAACAGTCGCTGCTGCTGGCTTGGATGCAATTCGAGCTGTTACAGCAATTCTTTCGACTAACAACAGCCTCTACTATCAAGACATAGATCCAAAGCTATTCTCCACGAAGCCTCCATCTGGATTTGAGGCATGCCTCCTAGCGATATTTCAGAAGCTAACAGTTTTCGAAATTGGATACATGACTGCTTGGATCGAAGGGCTAGAATTGCTTCTAGTGCTCGTAAGTGTTGAGAAACAGAACATACCGGATTCCTAGGTGAGTCTTGCTATTGGATTCAGTGGGCCTGTTCGCAGTATATAATATATTAATATTATCGTTAGGTCCTTCCCTATAGTTTTAGGTAAGGGGATTCGATATCTTATATATATATAGTATAACTAAGGAACTTCCTATATCCTTATTATAGCTATAGAACTTCTTATATTATTTAATACGCCTTCTCTAATAAGGCTATTTAGACTTTACTAAATATTATTAGATAATATATATTCTATATACTTACTACTGAAATCTCTAGAGCATAATATTATTATTAATCTCTATTACTCTCCCTTATTATAAGTATATTATTATTTATAGCTAAATTATATACTTATTATCTCTTTAGGATTATCTTTATTAGGGATATCAGAGTGCGTATTGTAAGGATTTATAATCTTCTCCTCAGTATAAATCATTAGAAATATAAAAATAGCCCTTTGCTCTATATTACCTTCTAATCTTTAGTAATATATACGTTAAGCTTTAAACTTCTTAAGCTTACCTTCTTTATCTAACTTATAAGTATACACCTATTAATAATTAAGGATTTACTATTTTTGTTTTTTATTACTTTAATTATTAACTATACTTTTATTTAATTATAGCTTTTAAAATAAGATCTTTTAGCCTTATAGAACTCCTCCTTATATAAATAGTTATTAAGATCTAAATAGTAATATAGTATAAATAGTAGATCTATAATTACTATCCTAATTATAGACCTAGTCTATATACCTTTAGTTTTATAATTAGATTCTCTAGAGTTTATATTAATCTCTAAATACATATTCTTTTAATAATATAGGGCCTTTAGTCCTTAGTTTATATTTATTATAAATATTATTAACTATATAGTCCTTAGTATAGGGATTAATCAAAAGTTACTAAGATATCTCTCGCGACCTTATTTAATTATAAATACCCTTATGCCTTTACTCTATATTACTAAGTATAATAATAGAGTCTTTAGTAGTATTATAAAGTTATTCTAACTTATATCTATCTAATCCTCTAAATTATTTTCTCTAGAGTTTAAATAATGTTTATTTACTTTATACTCCTCCTATGGGAATATTCGCCTACCTACGTAGTAAATAGGACTCCTACTCGCCTAGTAAGCTAGATCTAACTTCGGATCTATAGCCTGGGTCGGAATAACTAGGACCTAGCAAGTAGTTATATAACATACTATATAACTTACTTTATTAAGCTTCCTATATTATTCCTACCTCATAGGCTACCTTCTAACCTAACCTAATATTATTAATAGTTTAGACATTATATTACGCTTACCCTCGCTCTCTTTAAATACTAATATATATATAACTAATACTGATTAGTAATTAACTTTATTATTATACTATAACTATGAGTTAGTAATGATGAATATACTAGAGATAATATTTATTACTTAATAATCCTAAGCCTCCTCTTATATATAATTATTATACTAATAGGGATTTTAAGATTTAGTTATTAATAATTTAGCCTCTACTTCTAACTTATTACCTCTAAAGTTATTACTAATATTATAAGCAAAGTTTTAGATCCCCTATTATTAATAATAACTATAGTCTATCTTATTATAACCTTAATACTAATAATTAATAGTTCGTAATCTTTTATTATACTAGCTAAGTTATTACTTTCCCCTTACTTTTACCCTCTTTAGTACCCCTTACTTTTACTCTCTTTTAGTACCTTACGCTACCCTTATAGTTACTATAAATACTATATCCTATACCTACTAACTATACCACCTTCTACTAATATTATAGTTATTTGGAGCCCTCTACTAACTTCCCCTCTTTCTTCTATATATTAGCTACCTAGTTTACTAATTTTAACTCCTATAAGTCTTTTTAGTAAATTTAACGTATTTAGTATTATTTAGTACCTTTTAATATTAATACTAACCTCGCTACTTCTCCCTCCTTTAACCCCCTCTTTAATACTTAAATCTATTACCTCTAACCCCCTATTTATATTACTAATAGTAATAACCTAAGATAATAGTAATAAGCTCTAACTACCTACTACAAGAGAGTAATAACAAGCCCTATTACTTATTAAAGTAAATTACCTTAATTTTAAATACCCGCCTCAACTATATATTAATATGGTATCTATATTAATACGAGGTTATCTATAGCTTCAAATTTTATAACTTCTAAATATAGTAAGCCCTAACCGCCTATATAAGAAAGTTTTAGAAGGATTATAGCTTTAACGTTTATAATAACTACTAAATTAGGTTTATTTATAGTTACTAGAAGGGGCTAGAACCGATAGGAACTAGGAAGGATAATAAATAATATAACTCTACCTATAACTAAGCGTAAATATTGAAAATAAGCTTAAAAGATATATAGAATGATTTATAGATCTAATTAAAAGAGATTATCTTACTTAGGTATAAATTTGCTAAGAAAAATACCAAAAATCAAGGTATAGGATTATTAAGGTACTTATAGTAATAATAATAAATAATACTTAAGTCCACTATGCTCCTCTCCTCTATGCTCTACTCTATAGTCCTCTTATAATAGGCCTATATACTAAGGGAGCTTTTTAAAAGCTATATAGCTAAGTCTATCCTATCCTATTCTAATTATCCCCTCAAGACTCTTTATAATATTATAAAAAAGAGTCTTAATAAGTAAATAAACTAATTTATAAAAACTACGAGCAAACTCTATTTATAGATCCCTTTTATTAACGATATTCTTCTAGGTAGGTAATCTTATTACTAAGAAGGCCCCTTAGGTTTAATTATCTTCTATTATAGGTTATATTTTAATAATAGCCTTATTACCTCTTTTTCCTTATTATACTCCTTATCTTACTCTAATCCTTAATATAGCTAAAACTATTTACTTTATTATACTAGGTATAAAAAGTTATAATAATATACTCCTTTAGGCATATTCTACTTAATTTAATCCTATTAGTTAACTCTCTATTAGATATAATCTATATAGCTATAATTATACTTATTTAAAAGATTAAGTTACTTAGGATATAATAATATATCTATAAGTATAGTTCTTAGGTATAGCTTAGTAGTTATATTATAACTTAGTATTTATAAGACTTATAACTAAAGTTAGTATCTAAGGTATTTATGCTTATTATCTAGTATTTTAAATAAAGTAGACCTAGATAATACGAATAATCTATATATAGAGCAAGGGATATCCCTTATAAGAGATAGTATAATGATATTATTATTCCTAAAGTCTATTATATGATTATCTATAGGTAAAGGAGTAAGAGGGTATATAAGGAAGAAAGGTGCCTTTTTAAAGTCTTCTTAGCTCGATAGGGTATCCTATAGAGCTATACTATTATTATTAGTTAAGTTATAAAACTCTAAAGTAATTATAGAGATATATTAGTTAATTAAGGGGAACATAGAGTTAGTATATAAAATACTATTACTTAAGGTTATATTACTAAAATATAGTAACATTAATCCTTTTGAAATTAGATCCCTAGCTTATTTAATATACTAGAGGCTATATCTAAATCTATCCCTCTATTAAACTAAATTAACTATATAGATACTGATTAATAAGAGCTTTTAGAGCTATTAAGGGGCCCCTATCTTATAATACTATATATGAAAGCTCTATATTACCTTAATAAAGCATTAATTATTATTGTAATCCTAAGTAGAGTTATAATAGAACCTATTACTATTTATCTAGTTTATAAAGATTATAGCCTAGTAATAATTACTATAATTTAATAAAACAAAGCTCTAATGGTATCTTTAAAGTTTACTACCTCTACTCTCTGAAGCTCTATAGAAGTCTTATTAATCTCTTTCCTAGGTTATTAAGCTAATTTATTAAGCAGGATATAGATATTATAAGAGTAGCCCTTAATTATAAATATAAAAAGGGCTATAACTTCTAAATTATCCAACTCTTCTTAACTTATTAACTTCCCTTATGCGTTATAGAGGTCTAATAGATATTCTAACTAAGCTCAACTCTTAATAAATAACCCTCTTCTATATTAAATTATTACGTAATTTATAAACTCTTAACTTTATTATATATACTATAGGATTACTAGTATAGGTTTATCTTTATTTAATATAGGGTTCCCCTTAGGTTTCTTAATAATAAATACTACTAAGGTATTAATATGTTTAAATATAATATATCTTAGGGTAATAAGAACTAAGTAGGGTAATATAAATGGTTTAGTAAACCTAGGGTAGTTAAGGTATTTTATAAAGTTAATAGATTACTATTAATTATAATCCCTCTTATACTTCTTATACTAATTCCTCCTATTTATATTCTAGATATTTAGTTCCTTAGATAATCCTTCCTCCCTTTCTAATTCTTTTAGATTAAAAGGAACTATTAGCTAGTTTATAAATTAATAATCTTTAAATATTAGTAGGTTAATATCTATCCTATCTATAGAGAAGCCTCTAGATCTAAATTAAGAGGTATATTTAGCTATCTAACTTTTAATCTCCTCTAGAGTTATCTTCTTAGACTCCTCTTCTATACATTTAAAGAACTAATTATAAGAAACTCTATCTACCCTTAGTTAGACCTAATACCTTTCTATAGGTATTTTATTAATAAAAGCTATTAATACATAATTAGATTATACTTAATATCTTATATATATAAGCTACGTTAATAATATTAAGCTTCTAATTTATATAAAACCCTAAGCTGATTAATAAAATATAAGCTAGAAGCTTATAGTAGAGAGTTTATATATTAAAGTATAATAAGGTATAATTATCTTATTAAAACCTCTTAAGCCTTATTCCCTAATAGAAAACTTATAATAATAAATATTAAGGTTTATAGTTATCTTTCTACTTCTCCTCTAAACTACTAATTATTATAAAACTAGTTTCTCCTATCCTATAAATTAATTAGTAGACCTATAATAACTACTTTAGTAGACTTAAGGGCATATAAATCAATAAGAAGTATATTAGAGGCCTTAGACTTAACCTAGGTAGTTATTATATCCCTTAGATCTCTATTATTAAAGTTATCTTCTATACGTCTAATTATATCATAGCAGAGTAGTTAGCTAGGCTTAATAAGCCTTATAAGGTAATAAGCTATTACTATAATATGTTTAGAATATATTAGAGTTATAATCTCTAGTATACTAATAATATTATATATACTAGCTATAATATATTAAAAATATAAAGGGCGAATTATCTTCTCTATTACGTCTAAGGTCTTATTTTAATATTTAATAAGGTTATAGTTTATTATTAAGTTAGAAGAGTCTATGTAACTAATAATATTATTAATCCTAGATAGAGGGGGTGCTTTATATATAATTAGCTAGGGCTAATAACTAAGCTTATTAGGAGGTCTAAAGCCTAGGATATCTTTATTATTTTATGCCTATACCTAAAACCTACTTATACTTAGCTTATTAGGTATAGGCTTGGTTAATAGTTTAATATTAGGAATAGGAAGGTTTGAGGACCTTAACTCTTAGATATAAGTATCTAAGGCTTTATTGATATAAAATATAATGTTTCTTATTATAATATACTAGAAGAAAAGTTAATAAAAGGTAAATATAAGTAATTTATAAACTAAAGAGCTAAATAGAAATAGAAGTAGAAGTAAAAAGGAGTTATAATATAGTAGTTAGTATTATATTATTATTAAATAAAGTAAGCTTAGGGGTAGATATATATATATATAGGAAAGAGAATCTAGAGGGTTTAAAGGGTTAGAAGTATATTTTTATATCTACTAATTGCTTTAATGATATAGTAATTTATTAGTTACCTATAGAAGGAATAATTAACTCTCCTCCCTTACCCTCCTTAGCTCTAATAAAATAAAATAAACTTAGGATAAAAAACCTATAATAAATAGAATAATAAATTAGAGTAGTTATATATAGGGAAAGAATAAAAGAAATAATAGTTAGTAGTAACTATTTAAATAATTAATCTAGTTATAAACTAAGTAAATATCCTCCTCTATTCTCCATTATTAACTTCTCCTCTTATAATAACTACTTCTACCTAATTACTTAATCTTAACCTAGCTTTTTTATATTTTCTTTCTTATATTTGTAAATTATCTTTTCTTATTATAGCTAATTATAACTTTCTTATCTTAGGTATTAAAAATACTAATTAACCTCGCTCTTATTATCTCCTATTTCTAATAACCCCCTAGGTTCTTAGTTCTAATATCCTTATACTTGAAATAAAGAAAAATAATATACCTCTTTTTATCTAATATTCTAATAATTAACTTTAAGTATTCCTTCTTTTCTTTATTACTATTCTCCCTACTTTCTATCTAATAATTATAATTCTTAAGTAGCTATAAGCCTTATTTAACTTTAACTTAATCCCTAATAATAAATACTTAGAGGTAGCCTTTATATTATAAATATTTTCTAATAAGACTACTAAAGTAATAAGGCTAGCCTTCTAGAAGGCTTACTTTAGTAAATAGGACTTTAAATAAATATTTAAGATACCTAAGGGATCTAGAGACTTCCACTATTAAGACTTTATCTATACTTCTATTACTTTCCTCGCTAGATTATGGGAGATAAAGGTCTTTTAGTATATAGTAGCTATATATAGCTTATTTATTTAATCCTAATGTAGTTACAATATAATATCCTATATTTATTATAAAGAGTAAGCCTATACTACTAGGAACCCTATAACTAGTATTTATATCTATAAACTATACTTTAAATATATCTCTATACTAAGCACTTCTTATACTAACTACTTCTTTTATAAGACTAAAGAGAGTTACTCTTATAATAATCTAAGTATTTATAAGTATTATAGATATAGAATTAAATATAATAATAAGGTAAAGAGGAGTAGCGATTTTAATAATATTAGGGAGATTCTATAATCCTAAATCCTAGTATATACTATAGTTATTATTATAGTTATGTTTAACTTCTTACTTTTTTATAATATATCTATTATTAATAAGCTTAGGAATATTACGCTAAAACTAGGTTTATATATTCTTATTACCCTTTTATGATAGAGCTACCTCTAGAGTTTAACCTTATAGAAATTATAAACTACGTAGGGCTTTATAATAAATTAATGAAGGAAGATAGGATTTCGAAATATATTTATATTAAATGGTGGGGGGGGGGGGGGGGGTAAAAGGGGAAA
>JAOQIF010001023.1:17644-30460 GCA_026260285.1 Colletotrichum sansevieriae
CCCCCCCCCCCCCCCCCCCCCCCCCCCCCCCCCCCCCCCCCCCCCCCCCCCCAAAAGGAGAAAAAATGAGTAGGAAGTTAGTTAGGTTATAGTAAGAAATTAAACCAAATAATATATAAATAGGTTTATAAAACTAAATTTAAAGTATATCTAAGTATTGAATTAATAAGATCCCCTTTATAAGTATTCTTCTCTTTCTCTATAGTAGTAAATAATATAATATTAGTAATAATCTTACTAGGAGGGGGGGGGGTCTACTAATATCCTCCCTAGGGGCTAATAATTACGATTTTAATACCCTCTTTCTCCTTCTCCTCTTCTCTCTTATCTTCAGGTTATTAATCTTATATTTATTTAGTAAGAGGGGGGGGTTAGCGTTATTACTCGGAGGTTAAGGGTATTATATATCCCTAGGTTCTATAACCCTACTAGAATTATTAATAGATATTAAAGTTATTAATAGATATTAAAGCTATTAGTAGCTAGGTTATTATTATATTAAATAGTAGTAATGAGGTATATTTAAATAAGTAGGGAGTTACTAATACTATCTCTTACCCTTATCTCTAAGGTTTAGGAATATTATCCCTAGAATCTTAAACTCTTAAAATAAGAGATATAAGGAAGAATAAATATAAATAGGTCTATAAATTATTAATTAAAATGAATTATAATAAGAGAAATATTATAGGTCCTTTAGTTCCTCTATCTTAATATACTCCTCTCCTTCTTTTTTAATATTTTAGGAATTTTAATAAGTAGTTATTACTTAGCTTTTAATAACTTAATTACTTTTTCTAAATCTGTTAAATACTATTTTAATTATATTACTAATTATAATAAATCCTCCTCTTTATTCTAATTACCCTCCCTAGGTATTATTGGTTCCTCTTCCTCTTCCTTAGGTATATAATTATTATACTCTTTATTTCCTAATATATAGAAGACCTTTACTAGGTTTCTTTTTAAATTAGATCTATAAATATCTATATTACTTAGTTCCTAATACCCTTCTAGAGCTTAAATAAATTGATAAAGTTAATTTCTATTAAATATCTTTTCAATAACCTTATTACTTAGTAAAGTTACTAATTAATATAATGGTGTATTTAGAGCTTATAATAAGATATAAAAATGGCCTTATTATTAATAGTTAAGACATTTAATAAACGATCTATTAATAGATCCCTTAATATTAAATACTAGTATTAAATTACCTATCTCTAGCCTTTCCTTCCTTATTATCCTCTTATATTAATTACTCTAATATTTTATAGGTTTGCTATATTAGCTATTAATTATCTTTTTAGCTTATTTTCTATCCTTATTAAGTTATGAGAAAGCTTATAGATATATTTAAACCTCCTCCCTTTTTATTATTATTAAATTCTAATTAAGAACCCTATAAGTTAGTATTAGGTTTTTAATTAGTTTTTAATTAGTATAATAGGTTTAAACTTATATAAAAAAAAGAAAGAGCTAAAGCTAGTTAAAATATAAATATTTAATTAGTTTATAAATAGAGTAGTAAGAAGGTATAGTTAAGGGTTAATATGTCTCTCTCCTCTAGTTTATATTAATAATATATAATTAATTAGCTAATAACTAGTTTTAACTACTCTATTAGCCCTTAGGTTGTATATAAATATTACTTTCCTCTTTATATTATACTTATTATTGGACCTAATAATAATATCCTTATTCTCTAAGCCTCTATTAATAACAATCTTGCTATATAATCTATAGTAATAGATAATCTCTTCCTAGATAAACTTTATAATCTTAGCTAAAGTTACTCTCTTAAGCTAGTAAGCTTTAAGCTATCTTATAAATAGATCCCTTACCTCTATAAGGTACTACTTATTTACTCTCTATATATTTAATAAGATCCTTATAAAGAGTAATCCTTTTAGGGAGCTATAGGTCTTTATAATATCTATATATTAAGCTCTCCTCTTCTAGTAATTGAGTAACTTCTTAGGGACTTACTAATCTCTATATATATATTACTCTATATATAGTAATTAAATAGTCTTCTAGCTATAGCTTACTTACTTTAATAACTACTCTCTTTATAAGCTCTGATAATTAGCTTTTTTATTACTTAGGATTATTAATAATAATTATAATGTTAGCTTTTAATTTATTAGTCTAGTAAAGAGTAAATTGTTTGTAATATAATAGTTTAGTACTCTAGTGTTAAAGTTATAATACCTTTACTAGTTAAATCCCTAGAGAGTATTTTTATATTATTAAATAATAAGTAATCTATTAAGAATATATAGAATAAGTCTACAAATTACCAAGAAATATATCTAGGATATTTATTATATTAGTAATAACCTCTATATTCCCTACTAGGACTTCCTCTATATATTATTTATTATTATAATATTAAGCTTAATTAAAAGAGGAACTAGCTTCTATATTTATAAAGAAGATTTATAAATTAATCTAGGAGATAATTTCCCCCTTAGCTTCCTTATTAATAGTATTAGAGGGACCCTAGGGTTTTTATAATAAGCTATCTACTACTATATTCTAAGTACTATAAATATATTATATTTCAAAGTTAAAGATTTCAATCTATATAATCTAGCGAATAATAAGAGCTCCTAGGAGGTCTATAGCTACTCTATTAAGTTATATAACTAATATCTAAGTATATATTTCTAAAATAAAGTATTATTTCTATAGATAATTATATACTGTCTTTCAGGCCTTTAAGATACCTTATAACTCCTTCTTCTTAGTATTATATAATAACTTAGGTCCTAACTAAGTATTACTCTTAAAGCGAGAGACTATATACTAGTTATTAATAAATTATCCCAGGACTCCGCCTTATCCTATATTACTAGTATTAATAGTAAAGTAAATATCCCCTCCTCTAGGGCTGTAGTCTATAGTAATAAGGATTAGGGCCTTAATAAGTATTATCTTTAAGGTATTTATAGCTATTTACTACTTTTCCTCCTAACTAAAAGAGATATCCTTCTTAAATAAGTTAGTAAGTAGCTTTATAATAATAGAGTAATCCTTTACCTAGGATCTATAACATATTATAATCCCTAGGAAAGCCCTTAACTCTATTAAATTAATATAAATAGCCTATTTATAGATTTTAACTATCTTTACTTCCTCTTGATAATACCTATTAGTAATATAAATATAGCTAATAATTATTACTTCTTCGTAGGCTTATTATAACTTAATTACTATTACTGTATACTCTACTAGCTCTAAATCAACTAGGACCTTATTAACATTCTATAAATATTCTAAAAAGTATATAAAACCCTAGATAAGACTTAATCTCTTCTTTATTATATTATAAAGTTAGTCCGTTAATAGAAATATTATTAAAGAAGGCTATATAGTAGCTAGTTATAAGGTTATATAGGATTCTAATCATAACCTATATAAACTAGGTAACTAAGTTTATTACTCCTTATAGTAATATATATATCTATAGTAATCTAATAGGTAATATAAGTATTATTAAGTCTCTACTTATAGGGTCTAAGGGGACTTAGGTATATCTTAAAAAGAGGTCTAGTAGTAATAATAGCTAATATATAGCAAAGTCTTTTAAAAGGTTATCTACTAAAAGGGGTAGTATTATATCTTATATTATAACTATATTTATCTTAGTTACTAAGTTAATAAGCCTTATCTCATTATCTTTCTTATATATAAGGAAGAATAAATTATAATAAGCTATATAACTTTACTTAAGGATTCCCTTCTTCAGTCTATCCTTTAGAATTATAAGAATATCTTACTCTAGTTTTCTTTAATATTAGGATCCCTTTTACTTATTATACTTTATATAGAACAATTTAAATTATCTATAGAGGTATAATAGAAAGCTATATAAAGCCATAGTACTTAATTCCTAAGCTAAAGCTTTCTCTCTTATAATAAGAATAGCTAAGAGAAGCTTCTTTTCTTTAGGTTATAGATAATTAATAGTTTTAAGGATGGCTTTTTATTAAGCTCTTATAAGCCGTATTCCTTACTTAATATTTAAAAACTTTAGTATAATTTAGCTTATAAATAGAGCGCTAGGATCTAATATTATATTCTTCTTAGCTCTTACTTATACTTCTAACTTCTACTCTAGGTCTCTATTTAGGGTTAACTTATTTAATATAGCGTTATTAATAAGCTAAACCTTCTTATCTTCCGTTTTATATATTGTATAGATATCTTCTATTAGTAATATAGGTATTATTAGTATAGGTGTATAGTTATTATAGGAAAAGATAGTATTTATAGCTATAATAACTTTAACTCCTTCCTAATATACTAACTTATACTTCCTCCTAGGTACTTTCTTCTTTAGTATTCTCTTCTTAGGTCTATAAATATAGTATTAATAATTAATACTATAACTATTATATCCTATTATATATCTAGTACTTATAATAGGTTTATAGATATTATTAAGCTTAGGAGTAACTTTGTCTTAGATTATACTCTCTAGGATCTTATTAGAAATTAATCTAAACTCTTTAAAAATAGTAATAACTTCCTTATCTAAGTCTAATTACTATTTAACTTCCTCTAGTAGGTTATACGAGCCTTTAAAGGCTTATTAAATCGCCATAATATTCTAATATACCCTTATACTCCCTAGTATTATATCTAACTCTTCCTCCTTCTTAGTATTATTAACTTATTAATTATCTGCTATAAAGTCTAAGTTTATTATTATATCAGGTCTATTAATAATAGCCTTTATTTCCCTTTTTCTATAGGAGATATAAAAGTATATTAATACTAAGAAGATATAAAGCAATTTAATTTAGTAATATTTCTAAAAAGCGAGTAGTCAAGTCTCTTATATAAAATAATAGCGGGATATTAATCTTAATATTCCTAGATTAAAGGACTTTAATAATCTAGTTCTATATATAATTTAGTATTATTTTAGTTTTTAAGATAAAGGGGGCTCCTAGTACTAAGTCCTTATTATAAGTATTCTTAGGAAACATAAAAAGGCTAACATCTTAAACTAGATTACTACTAATATAAATATTATTTATAATTATACTTATAAATTAGGTCCTCTACTCTCTATTAATAATCCCGCGGATCCCTATATTTATCTTAACTATATTGCTCTATAAGCTTAAGCGCTTAATATAACTTTTTCTAATAAGGTTAATAGCTAAATTACTATTAATAATTCCTCTATATAGTATACTTATAGGGCTATAAAAAGTAATAGTAATCTACTAGTAAGTTATAATAAAGTCTAGGATAGTAATATATCTTAGTAATAGGAGTAATATAGAATCCTAATCTTCTATTATAATACCTATTTTGAAAATAGGATTAATTATATAGTAACTAAACTAAATTAACTTAGTTTATAAATACTTAGGTAGGTTTATAAAGATAGCTACTAAAGTTACTTAGCTCTTAGAATAGTTCTTATTATTATTCTATTAATCTATCTATTCTTATAACTCCTTATTACTAGCTCCTATTTTATTAAATTAATCTAGAAGTATAATATTAGTAAGAATAAAAACCTCTTATACTTTTAAGTTATATCTACCCTTATACTTATTAATTATAGCTTTAGTATTATTATAAACTATTCTATTCTAATCTAGCTAGTTTTAATAAAGGAAGGCTTTAGGGATAGCTACCTTCCTATTTACTCTCTTATTATATAGCTTAAGGGTAAGAATATAACTAGTCTACGAATTTCTATATTAAATCTAGGGCTTATCTTATTTATTTTTCTCTTATTACTTAGCCTATTCCTTAGGTATATCTAGTAATATAATATCCTTAGTATTATCTTTATTATTAGGTAGCTCTATAACTCTCTAAGTAATTTAAATAAGAGGGTCTTATGTTATAGGTAGGTCTACTATTTAGGAAGTCGATTAATTATAAGTATTATAAGGCTCTATATAATAACCTCTAGCTTTTCCTCTCTCTATTATAGCAATATCTTCTACTAGGTTACTATACTAGTTCTTAGGCTTAAAGCTAAAAAACATTATATTTATAAAGTTATATAATTATATAGTATCCTTTAATAGATTCGTAAATCTAATAGATTACTTAGGATATATCTTATTATAATTAATAACTTATATAATCTCTTCTAGGAGCTTTAGCTACTACTTCTCTATTAGTTTACTGATAGTAACTATATAATATATAAAGGTATTCTCATTAATTAGAATATATCTTAGAATTTTCTAGGTATTAGTCCTCTTATAGTTATAGCTTTCATTAATAATACTAGTTTTAACTTAGGTACTAGTATCTAGGGTACTAATAAAGTAATAAGGAGATATATAGTAATAGACCCTATTCTAGCTAGCGTTAAGATACTTAATATAGCTAATAATAATATAGTTTATAGCGCTATAAGACTATTAGGTTCCTATAGCTTAGAAAGGTATATATTATAATAGCTTATTTTATTAAAAGCTTCTATAGCCTCCTCTTCCTCTACCTCTTCTAAATCCCTAGTGTTATTAGTATTCTCGTTAATAATCTCTATATCTAGCTTATAAGTAAAAGTATTACTATTATTAGTATTAAGTCTATAAATAGTCCTAAGATTATTATTTAAAAGGTTTAATAGCTTCTATAGTATTTAAATTCAAAGTATTATCTCTTTAACTAGTAACTCTCTTAATAAGGGTTAAGATATTAGCCCTATTAATATTTAGGGTTCTAAAGTTCTTTATAAGAGAGATATTAATTAAGCTAGTAATCTAGGCTATAGAGGGCTCCTTAGCTTTAGCTTTTTACTTTATTAGAATTACTTTTATAGGGATTTAAAGCGTTATTATTAGTTTAAGCTTAATAAAGCTAGATAACTACTAAAGTTCTTAGTAGGTAGTAGACTATTTAATTAGAGTATTTTCTATTATAATCTATTACTTTAAAATACCTTTAATAGGCTAATAGCTAAGACTCCGAGCTATAGCTCTTATAGCTCTCTCTAAAAAGTAGTAATAAGTAATATAAATAAGCTTGGTATTAATAAGCTCTAGGTTTGTATATTAAATAGCTCTCTATTAAAGCTATTAAATAGTAGTACTTAACGCTATAATCTAAGAAGGGTTATTATCCTTAATATAAGATCCTATAACTAGGTTCTAAAGATCCTTATGAGGGTCTTATTAAGACTTTAAGTTTATAAATCCGAAATAGTAAAGAAGCTTCTCCTTAGCTTCCTTCTAGGTCGTAGCTTTATTAATATAAGATTTTACTATATTTTAATCGTTACTAGAGCTATATATATAGACCTTATTTTTTATATTACTATTAGTCTTATAATAAAGCTTTAAAAAGCTCTTATAGTTAGTAATAAAGTTAGAGATATTAATATTAATAAACTTAAGTACTCTAGTAGAGTAAGGGGTTATTATTATAATAATAGGATATCTTATAAGGAGATTAGTAAGGACTATAATATCCTAATTAGTATAAGTCCCTTTAGGAGAGTATAGGGTACTGAAGGGTATTACTCCTATCCCTAAAGTAAGATTTATAGATCTATCTAAGCTATTATTAAAAGCTAGCTATCTTATAATATAAGATTATATCTCATTAAATAAAGCTTTTATAAATCTCTCTTTAAATTACTTCCCTTTATTAAAAAAGGATCTAATATTTAAGTTAGCTAAGACAGAGAAAGATATAATACTTATAGGTCTATAAATATTAAAGTTAATATTATATAGTTAAATTAATAACGCCTTCTTATTAATAAAGTAAAGTTCTTATTATAATATCTTTTAAATATAAAGATAAAATAAGTAGTTATAACTCTTTCTAAGTGATAAAAAAGGAAATAATATAAATTAAATAAACTAAATAAATGTAGGAAAGGTTTAGTAACCTTAATCTTATTACTCTAGGCTCTTATAGATCTATTTTAAGTCTTATTATTTAATATAAAAAGGTCTTTCTAATAGCGCTCTTATTTTAGAAGAATTTATAGCTTTAATATATTAATATCTCTTAAAAGTTAGTATATCGCTCTTAGTACTTAGAGCTATAATAATAAGAGGTTTATTAGACTTTATTTACTAATCTAGTTAATCTTACTATATTTCTTAGCTTAGTAGGACTACTAATCTCTATATTAGTCTTATATATAGCTATCTTAGCTAGTTTAGCTATTACCTATTAGTGAAATAATAGTAGTTATAATAATATATAAGGGATAATGAAAGGGATATGCTCGCTAGAACCTACTAATAGTATAAGAAAGGGAGGATTTCAGGGTCTATATTATTCCTACCTTAATCCTATAAGAAAGTATAGCTGTTACTATTCCCTTAGAACTAAGGTAGGTCTATAAATATCTTTCTCTCTTCTAGACTATATTTATTATTAATTATATTATTATTATTTATTATTTATAGATCTTTAGGCTTATTATTATATTCAAAGTAGATTATATATATATATATATTAATAGCGGGGATATATAGATATTAGATATAATAAAGGCACCTAACTCTCTAAGAAGCTTATAAAAGCTATTAAGAAGAGTAAAAGAATCTGCCTCTAGTTACTATTAGAAGGGGCGAGAACTAATAGGAACTAAGAAGGATAATAAATAATACAAGTCTACTTATAACTAAGCGTAAATATTAGAAGTAAGCTTAAAAGACATATAGAATAATTTATAGATCTAATTAAAAGAGATTATCTTAATTAGGTATAAATTCACCAAGAAAAATACGAAAAAACGAGGTATAGAATTATTAAGGTACTTATAGTAAATATAATAAATAATACTTAAGTCCGCTACGCTCCTCTCCTCTACGCTATACTCTATAGTCCTCCTATAATAAGCCTGTGCGCTAAGGGAGCTTTTTGAAAGCTGCGCAGCCAAGTCTATCTTATCCTATCCTTCTAACTTTAGGCCGCCGCCTCCCCCGCCCCCCTTCTTTTATCTAAATAACCCCTTTACTACCTTCCTCCTCTTATAACTTTACTACTTATAACTTCGCAACTTTATAACCTTAACTTGTTAACTTTATCCTACCTATATTATATCTATTATATCTAAGTTATAATAAGTATTAAAAAGCCTTTAGTAGTAGCTACTCTACTAGTAGCAAAGGTGTAATAGATCTATCTTAATTAGCTTATACTAATAGCGCCTATCTTTCTAGAGTAAAAAAGTATATACTTAGTCTTTATTAAAAACTACCTAGATTAGTTAATTATAATTAGTAATTATGCTATTAAGACCTTAATTTTTCTTTAATTTTCCCCTTATTATCTCCTTCTAAATTTATTATCTCTACTACTTTAGGTCTATCTAGGAAATCCATCCTAGATAATAAGTAAATTAATAATCCCCTCCTTAGGGTTAATAAGATCTAGTAAGTAAATAAGTATTTTATACCCCTTCTCTAAGTAATCTCTTTATTAAGAAGGTCCCCTTTTTAGAGAAGTCTATTAAGTAATCTTTTAAACTTTTCTCTCTTTTAAATTATCCTCTTTTCTAACCCTTTTTTTAAGTAATTCCTTTATTAAGAAAGTCCGATTTTTAGGGAACTCTTCTAAGTAATCCCTTCTTAAGTCCCCTCTTTAGGAAAGTAAGTAATCCCTTTTCAAAAGTCCCCTTCTTAAAGAAGTAAGTAAGTAAATATTTAAAAACTATATAAAAAAAGGAACTAGGGTATTAATAAGAAGAAAATTAAGTAATAATAATTATAAGTTAGTTAATATAGGGATTAATTACCTAAAGCTATAACTTAGGGATAATACCTCTAATTAAGATATACAAATAAGCCTAATTATTTTATATAACTTCTAAATATAACTCTATTAATCCTTTCTAATAGCTAATAATACTAATACCTCCCTTACCCCCTCTCTTTTCTCCTTATCTTAATATTAATTAGTAATTCTAATCCTTAATAATTCTAAAGCCATTATTAAATATAAAATATATAATAAGGTTAAGTCTTTTAATTCTAAAGAGATTAACTAAGCTAAAATTACTAGCTATATTACTTATTTTACTAATAAGCACCTTCAGTACTATTCCTAAGGTTACTAACTATAAGCTAACTTTAAGGAAGATCTTAAGAATATTGTTACGATCTTTAACTATATAAATAGCTATATTATTAAAGCTGTTTAGACAGTACTTATTAATAATAATATATTTATTATTTATAAGAGTAATTAAATTAAGAAAAATATTACTAATATTACTCGCTAATCTAACGTCTACTTATAGAGTAATAATAACTTTAATTTAGTTAAATTATAATACCTAATAATTATTAGAAGGTATAATAAAATCCCTGCTTTCTTTATAGAAATTATATAGGAAATTAAAACCCCTCTTTTTCCTATTATTACTACTCCTATATAATAATACTAAAAGCCCTCTATTACTCCTATATCCCCTATATATTAACCCCCTTATCCCCCTCTAACAGAGACTATCTAACCTTTTTTCTTCTAAAATACTAGGAATAATACTTCAGGTCTTAACTTTATAAGACCTATAGGATAGAACTAATAAGCCTAATTCCTACTAGATAAGATCTCTTTGTTATACTAACTTAAGAGTCTTATTAAGTTCTATAGTAATAATAACCTTAAGTATAGTAATAATAAGATAGATATATTATACTTAAATCTCTTTATTCTTAAGGATTATTATACTAAAACTAGTATATCCCTATAATAGTATATTAAAGCGTTTTCCCTTATATTAAAAGAAAATACCTTATAGTATTATTATAAATATATTTCTATTAAATACCCCCTATTACTATATACTAAGGTAGTTATATAGATAAAGGAATACTTTAAAAATAAGAAATTCTATATTACTAATAAGGATCTATAAGATAATACTATATTACCTAATCTTATATATAAAAACCCTAAAAACCCTATTCTTAAAACCCTTAAGATCTTATATAAAACCCTCTTTATTATTAAACCCGCCCTTAGTAAGGAATTTAATACTAATAAAGGACCCCTCTATTATAAGATTTAGAATACTTACTAAGGAGTTTAAGAGTATAAACTTACCCTCTATAAGTATCCTACTAACTTATAAGACCTCTATAATTCCCTATACTCTATTATTAATATTATATCCTAAATAAACTAAAGCTTTAATATAAAATTTATAGCTTTAGAGGATCTAGAGGAGCATAACGCGATATATACTGACTAATAATTATAAAGTAATAATTACTATAACTTCTATTAAAATTATAATAATAATAATAATAGTAGAGTTAGTAAAACTAGTAATATTAATAAGAACCCCCTTTATATTATTAATCCTATACTAATTACTATAATAACCTAAGAAAATACTAGATTTATTATAAGCCTAAGTACTAATCCTAGAAGTATAGTAATAATAAATAAACCTAAGAGTTTAATACGTTTAAGTCTAAGTACTCTTAAAATATTACTAAAGAAGACTTTAATACCTTTCTTATTAACTTTAAAAGTAATAATATAGATTAGAAAGCCCTAGCGAATAATACTAATACTAATAGCGAGGTTAAATAATACCTTTAGCATTACTAATAGGAATCCTAGCTCTCCTCTTCTTATAAGTTTACTATATTTATTACTAATATTATACTTATAATTAATAGTAATAAATTAGTTAATTTGCTCCTAGATTGGGCTACTTTTTATATAGTTATGAGTATTAACCTAGCTACTAACCCTAAGCTTAGTCTCTTACTTACCTAGCTTATCCTACCTAGAGCCTCTACTCTAACTTAATTATTTATACTTAATAGTAGATACTTTACGGAAGTGTCTAGGGTATTATACTAGATTTAGGCGCTACTAGAGTCTTTATTACCAGCTAATAGTAAGTTATTACCTTATAATAGATTTACTTATTAATAGTAATTAATAGAGTAAATACTAGCTAAGTAAGAGTATACTTTAGAGATAGCCCTTATAAAGATTTATTTAGTACTATTATAGTTAAAACTATATTTAATAGTATAATTCTTTATATAGTACCCTCTAATACCCCTTTTCTCCTCTACTTAAGTAATATAAATTAAATAGGTATTTACTTTAATAACCTCTATAACTACTTATTTTAGGGTAATATTATAGCCCTAGTTATATATAAATAAGGCTATACCTAGCTTCTCCTTAATAAAGAGGAGATTTTTACCTAAACTAGCTATTTAATAGATATCAAATTATAGCGCTTCTATTAATAATTTAGTTCCCCCTGTATTAATAAGTTAGCTACCCTCCTCTAGCGCGCCAGCTACCCTGTTTGAATAGTAGTAATTAAATAGTTAATTAAGGTCTATTAATATTACTAATTAAATATAGGAGCTTTTTAGAGGTTTAAATTCTCCCTCTAGAATAACTATTTATTTAAGTATAAGATTATTTATAATATTATCTATTTTAAAAGTAAAGTAACTCTATATATTATTAATATAGCTACTAGCTTTAATACTACTTATTGCCTCTTTAATCCCTTTATAAAGACTACCTAGGAAACCCTCTACCTCTATTAGATTTATATCTATTAGGGACTACCTAATTATATTATTATAGATGTTAGATTAAACCTTATAATAGAAGCCTTTAAAAATAATACTAAATTAATAGTAATTATAATTAAAGTTATCCCTATTAAAGCTTATTATTAAATTAGTAAAATAGAGAGGTATTATAGCTCCTTATATTATACTTATATTATACTTATATTATACTTATATTATACTTATATTATACTTATATTATACTTATATTATACTTATATTATACTTATATTATACTTATATT
>JAOQIF010001024.1:0-30443 GCA_026260285.1 Colletotrichum sansevieriae
TTTGCTTTTTGTTTGTGCGCGTGTGTTGGGGTGACCTCTTTTTTTTTTTTTTTTTTTTTTTTTTGTGAAATGGCTGTTGGGTAAGCAATAAATCAAGCAAGGCAGGTACGGGATCATGTACCTTGGGACCAAATAAACGACGGGAAGCATACTACCTCTGTGCCTTCCATACCTTACCTTAGACAACACCGCCGGCAACAGAGCTAAAGCTATATCACAGCTACGGAAACCAGAACGCCCAAACTTAGAACGCAAGATAAAATACCACTAGCAACAGCTTCTCCTAAGTGGGCTCGCAACGAAAGGCAAGATCACGAAAGGGCAGGCATTATTCACACCTGGCACCTCCAGCTGGGTCCTGCTTCAAACTTGACATCGATATCGAGACCGGTCAGCGCTCCGAGCGTTGCTTCCGGGGAACTTGATGGTGCCGACCCACCTTAATCCAATCAGCGCTCTATCAACCGTCCAATCCTAAGCTCTTTCTGCTCTGGCCTATGCGTCTCGGGAAAGTGGAGTGGGGATAGACCCCCTTTTTTGAGAGTGATTCGCGCCTTCTGTTTGGATGGGGTCTATAGTCCTGACATCTGCTTCCTTGTTGGATGCCCGTCTTCGTCTTCAAACCCGGAGACTGGGCTGGAAGCCATAAAGGCCACAGCAACTTAGCATCATAACAATACAGCAAACTTGCAACCTGACGAGAGAATGCCGGCCCCATCCCTACGAAATAAACTCAAATTTGTAACAATTTGCCTGGTTAGTCAGTCTTCAATGTAACTCCATCGACTGTATTGATTCTTCGGCGCACGGCTGCGGAGAGACATGAACTCGATAGCGACGACCGATCAGGACCGAAGTTCGGAGGAATAGCCACTTCTCACTACCAACCTCATTCAACTCACATATCTACTTTACGCAGTAGCTATCAACATCCCAATACCCATCCCCTCGTCAAATTCCTACCACCTCGCCCCCATTACTTCAGTATTACCCATGCTGGGAACCATCCGTTCACTCAATCTTTCTCGCCAACCTGCAGTATCCCACTCGTCTTCCACACCTCGCATGGCATCTTTCAGGAGCTTCCGCTTCTCTGTGACGGTTCGTTGTCGTCCAAGAACTCTTAGTGGCCCCAGCTCGAAGACGAGCCCCGCCGTTGGCCCGTGTCTCTTTTTCCGTCCAGAGCCAAACAAAGAAAACCCATCGCGGCGGGTCGGCATAGCGCCCGGTTGGGTAAGGGCGCCAATCGCACCTGCCGGGCAGTGCCGCTCGTACCTGCAGTGAATCACTCCCACCCCGCTCCTGGACGTGCCACCAACGCGTTTACAGCGCTCTCCACTTCAGCCGCACTTACCGTAGGTAGTACCTTCCAAGGTTATCTACCTTCAGCTGAGTCCATCTAGGCCACAACAAACTACTAACGGCACCGTCGTGGCGCCAAGAGAGTCTGCGCAATCTAACGTGACATATTCGTATCGAACAAAGAATGCGAAGGGGGAACATTTACGAAACGATCTGATTTCTTTCTTATCGAGCAGGTTTGGAGATCAGCCTTCCCGAACCTCTCAGTCTAGTAAAAAAACTAGCTCAAAAATGCACGTCTGAAGCGATCCTGTCCGTGAAAGAAACCCAGAAACCACCCATCGTTCCCGAAGCATCAGCCTGAGACAAACCAAGTCAAGCTCATATCCGCCGCTTGTGATGCTGCCAATCCTATTACGCTCATCAAAGAAAGAAGTAGCTAAATCAACCCGGATGGAAGCAAAACCCTGCGCAAAAACCGACCCAAGTTGTGTATGAAAGAGTCCAAACGCAGAAATCATGAAAACTGATCCCAATATCAATCCCGATAAACACACTGCCAGAGCCGAAAACGCATCGTCGCGTGCCTCCCCAACTCGAGAAGCCAAATCAGAATCGAAATCTGTTGGTCATTCAGTATACAGCGGCGGCAGGAAGAGCAGGACGCATGGGGGCGTCAGTAGGGGTAAGCGCGCGACGAATGATCGACTCCATGGTCTGATACTCGTGCATGGCAAGCTGCGAGAGAGTCAAGTTGTCGAAGGCCGGGCCGACGGGGTGGTTCAGCTCACGCCAGAAGTAGCCAAAGTAGAGATCCGTGGCGTTGCCGACGGCGCGGGTCTCGCACTTCTCCTGGAACGGCTGCGACTCGAGGAAGCGGTTGGTCTCCTCGCGGATTATGGCAACGTACCACTAGAAATGATTGGTCAGTTCGCCGTCCTTTGTTTCCACTAAAAAACTCTAACCCAGGGAAGGGACTTACCTCGATCACGTCCAGGGGAACGCCAGTCTTGGGAACCAGAGCGTAGAGATGGCGCCAGCTCTCGGCAAAGCGCGGCTGACCAAAAGAGCGCTGCTCCATGTCGTCCATGTTGACCAAATAGGCAACGTCATCCTTCTGAGTGGCTGAGAAGCCCTCGCAACGCATCGCCGCAGCAACCACGCGCTTCAAGAGGCGTTGGGTGAGGTTGAGCTCATCCCGACGGTCGCGGAGGCTGCTGATCAGGATGCGAATTAAATCGCAGGTCGCCTTCTGCATGGCGTGGCGCTGCTGAACAGTGATGTGGGCCTTCATGTGCCAAGGGAACTTCGTAAGAGTGCTGATGAGACACTCAAACGGGCGCTGAGGGCACTCTTTGGAGAAGGGTGACTTATATGATTTAGTATCACTTTGATTAACTTGATCAGGCGAACTTACGCGGTGAGGAACTTCAACGTGTTTGACAAGCATGGTCATCTCCTCGTTGGAGACGAAGCCCTTGAAGTTCTCCCAAGGCTCTCGAGCGTTGTTGGGAAGCACCTGAGGATTATTTCCGTTCCAGAAAACACCGCGAGCGGAAGGGAACAAGTCCTTCATCAGAGCGGCCTGGCTCGAAAGCTCAATTTCGACGGGACGCTGGCCGATGCGGGTAACTCTGCCACGGCCGAGGTTCTGCTGATGCTTCTCTACAGCCTTTGCGGCATCCTCCAAAGTTTGGAACTCAACGTAAGCATCAGTGGTCTTGCCGGTGACACGCTCCATGATGATGTGAACAGGCTCCTCGGTGTCGTTGAGGATGCGAGAGTTGCGGCCGAGAACTGCGATGATCTCAGATCGGTTGGTGACAAAGGGGATCTAAGCATAGGGTCAGCTTCATGGTTTCGCTGGGTAGAGCGAGAGGTCGCGGCGAGCTTACGTTGCCAATCTTAACAACACCTCGGACCGTCAAGTTACCCGGGCGGTTGGCGGGCTCAACGAAGGGGAAATTGTTGTGGTGCATGGCCGCGTCCACTGTAGGAAGACCCGTGGTGGTAGCTGTCAAGCGGTTGAGCTCGGGAGAGCGCTGAGAGCGGATGTGCTCGGGAGTCGTGGCAGTGTAAGGCGCAACAGCGACCTGAGGCGTGGCAGCTTGAGGGGGATAGCCAACCTGGAAGGGAACCACGTCTCCCTGACTGGAATAGCTCTGGAGACCTTCTCGGTGGACAGCGAGAGCTCCAGCGGCGTTGCCAGAGGCTTGCTGAATGGGGAAACCCTGGACAACCTGGATCAATCCTCCGTTGCCGATGGAGGACGACTGAATGCTGGCTACATGGGCGATAGCGGATTGGCCATCATGGGGGAGCTCATCATAGCTGATGGTTTCCCCGGTTGCAGAGTCGGAAGGGAGTCGATCAGTCATCAGCATCTGCATGGTGTTCACCTGTGAGCCGAACAGAGGCTGAACTGGGCCCCCCTGAGGAGCTTGTGCGGTGAAGGGACCCCGAGCAATGGAAGAAGTCACATTATCGTTGACAATGCGGTTCAGATCGAACTTGGGAGGAACTCCCAAGTGAGCCAGGTTGTCAGTGCTCCGAGGAGCAAAGTTGCGCGGTTCGGTCATCATGCCAGAGTTGGATGGCTTTGAAGTGCCGCCATCATCAGGGCTCGGAATGCCCGTGTCAAAGATTGTGTTGGCAGAGCCCCGAGAATCCTGACTTCCGCTGCCATTGTTCAGTCGAACAGGAGTGTGGTAGGGCAAACTGCCCATCGAGGCGCTTCCAGTAAGCAGAGGACCGCTATTGACATTTGTGGTGGTCTTGGGACTCTGTTGCGGGGCAGCCCAATGTCCGTGGACCTGAAAGATTAATGAGTTGAGACCCACCTTCGAGACATGAATCAAAAGGGGAATTGGACATACGTTCTTGATCTCGTTGGATTTTGGGACCCAAGGAGAAGATGTAGGGTTTAGCTCAGAAGGAGCCTTGCCCTGCTGGTCCGAGTTGGTGGAGAAGGGGCCACCAGTGAGACGAACACCACCCGGCTCATCGTCATACTCACCCTCCTCGGAGACGGTGTGAGGCAAGTCGCTAACGTTGAAGGAGCCCTGGCTAGCCATCTGACGTTGCTGCTTACGCATTTTCTTCTGATCTCCCTTGCCATTCATGCCAGCATACTTAGGATAGGCCATTTTGACAGATGACCGAGAATGCTTCCTTGTAATAATAAGGATAACAAATATGGGCAAAAGGATGGATGACGAACAGCAATGCACTTGAGCAATTTGAGAGGACAGTAGATGTTCTGAGCAAGTAAGGTTAGCGACATATTCGGAAGAATGACGAGGGGCGGATAAAGACTCCGAAGTAGAGAGTGAGAAAAAAAAGGCAGGAGCTGGGTGACTGGAAAGGCGAGAGCTGGCCAAGTGTGCAAGACGAAATCTGGTGAATCGTGCCAGCAGTGGCCAAGTAGGCAGTTGCCTTCGTTTGAGTCTGCTGTGTGTGTATGTGTGTGTGTGTGTGTGTGTGTGTGTGTGTGTGGTTTTTCTGCCTCTTGGTTGAAGATTTCTGGGAGACTTGGTGAGAATAAGCAAGGCGAGGGTTATCTTACAGATTAGACGAGGGCGGGTGACGATGTTGTGACAGACCGCGTACAAGGATGGAGGAGGCAAGGGCGGAATGATTGGTTGGTTGACCCTTTTCTGACGTTAGAAGGAGGCCAAGAGAATGATGGTGTTGAGAGGAGAGGCGATAGGCGGGAGATGTGAGATAGAAGAGGTGTTTTGGAAGGGCAGATTGTAGGGGAAGAAGGAGTGAAGGAGACAGGTGGAAGGAGGGTAGGTGTGCTGGGAGAATAAGAACCAGACTGCTTTCCACATCGAGAAGGAGCAAAACAAATCGAGCAGGAGAGGAGGGTGCCTAACGGTGACCACGTTAGGTAGGACGTCATGCAGAACAGCAAAAAAAAGTTGCTGCACCTACTAGTCAAGTACAAGTAGCTGTTTTTCCTTCTTTGGGAGGGCTTGAGGTGAGAGTATGCCCCGAGAAGCACGAGAGCCGCAGTGGATTCGTTTACCGACGCGGCCAAGGAGGAAAATAAGGGCGTCAACAGGTAGGTGTTTTTCAGAAAAACGGATGAGGCGGGAGGGCACCTTGGTCGCAAGCAGTGGGGGCCAGAGAAGTAGCGAGAAGTCAACGAAACGTCAGGTCAGACTTCTCGGCCTGAAAATGAAAGAACGTGTAAGGATCAGAGAAAGAAAAGCAGACTCTGCCCAGAGGAAACTGTAACCACAGCGTCACTAGAGAGCAGTAGATGCCACTGACCTGGGTGAGGAGATATGGAAATGGGGGGGACTGTCGGAAGTTGACAGTAGCAGCCAAGAACGGGATTTGAGAATGAGGAAAAGTGAGTTTATGATAGGAGAAGGATGGAGTGGAAAACACCTAGAGAAACAGCGACAATCTGGAGGGCGGTTTTGTGACTTTAATGGGCTGTGGAAATGTTAAAGACATACCTTATGTACGGATTGCGTGGAGGAAGGAGCGCGTGTTCACTACCTACCTATCCAAGCATTATCCTCCTCAATATTTTGACATGATGTTCTGCAGTAGAAAGCAGAGCTTATACTATTCAGATAAAAACAGCAACGGGGGAAACCACGCCTTGTTATACCAACGGTCTAGGCGTCTTCGTCTTAAAAAAGTTTACATCAATGAAGGCTAGCACGGTAGACGCGACAGTGCAGACCCTGAAGCATCTGGTCGTTTTATCGGCCTATAGGGCGGCTAGAGCCCTAAGACCAAGCATCTGTTATTCTTGGACTGTTGCTGGATACATACTCTTGGAAAGTGAGAGGGCTGGGTGCATCCGGGAATCGAGCTATTATCTCGAGGCGCAACAATCGTCCCCACAGGCTCATGATTAGATAGGTCAGTCCAAGTCAACTAGTTATCCCGTGGATTATTTCATGGACATTTGCTGATCGGTATGATCGCGGCTGGACATCTCAGCATGGTCGATCGGAGCCTCTTCTAGCCTCACTGACACTGCCCATGACGGGATCCAACAACATATAAACTTGATGAATCAGAACACAAAGGCAAGGAACGTGGGCGAGCACATGTGGCATGTGAACACAGCTTAGAGTTGAAAGTCATAATCATGTATGGACTTTTATATAAATATGAAGTCCACATCGTCGTTCCCACTTGGCCCCGGATTTGCGGACCGCTGTCAAAGTCGGGCCCAGTGTGGATCCCGGCATTCCGGCTGCGCTGGAGCCATCATCTAACTTCAACTCATGATTCTTACTGGAACAACTTCAATGTGGCCATAATATTGGCTGCGTTGTTGGGAGCATTCGCAAGGTGCCCCTGCCTGTATATATCGACTTGACTTACGCTTGCTGATGGAGTATTTTAATCGAACTGGATGAATGGTCAATGACGTCAAGGATCAACGGGAAACTCATGGGATAGATCAAACTTACGGGAGTGAGGAAGGATTCGGCAACGAATCTGGCTCTCGCATTCAACTGTAGTTGCGTCAGTGCCGTGTCTTATACTCTAAGGACACCACAGTTCCCTCTTGGCACTCACAAAGAGCTTCATCTCCGAAATCTCCTTATCAACTTCCTCCATGAACTGAATGATAAAATCGACCAGCTTGTGCTTCAGCATCTCCTCGGTATGAAAGTTCGTAATCAAGAAGGAAATATCGTATCCCTGAGGACTGTCGTCAGCCTTGCATGCTCCGATAAAGGGGGCGGTGTGCAACGTGTCATTGAGCTACTCAAAAGCTCAAATGAACGGCACTCGCAGGTGTCATGTACCTTGATAGGCTTCCTTCTCAAAATAAAGAATGACTCGGCTCTCTGTGTCAAGAAGCGCGTGAACTTGTGGACCAGGATATGCTCGATCTCGTCGGCTTGCTTAATCTTGATGGATATCCGAACGGAGTTGATGCTCGGCTCAATCAAAACGCGTTCGTTCTCGTTACGGGCTATCGTAAGAGGGGTAAGGAGGACCTCAGGGGAGGTCTGCGCCTCGATCTCGGGCACGTTGTGACGTTCGGCGGTTTGGGAAGCGAAGTTGGAGAGCGTCAGGGCGGCCGTCAGACTGCTGCGGACGGCCTGGAGATAGGGTCGCAAAGATTGAGACTACGCCATGTTGTCAGCGATTCGACTCGTCTTCTATTTTCTTGTGAAGCCTTACCATGGTGGCAAAACCTGGCCGCGTCCAACCTTGGTGATGTGAAGTAGTTGTAATTGAATATTGACCGCGGGGCTCGTGAGGTTGGCTCAGCCAGAAGCCTGACGTTTCGTAGTGGGGCGGGTAGCACCGCCGCAAAGCTAAGATGCGTAAGGTGCCTTGCTTTCACCGTACCTTAGGTTGCTGAGTCATTCCCCGCTTGTGCTCTTTAGTTGCATCTACCTGATAGGCTTGTAATGCAATGTAGCTAAGGTACTCAAGCTGAAGGGCGCACGCCCTGCAGGATTATTTTTTACGGCAAAATGTGAGCCAACAAGCGCCTGGGTATTTAGTGAGAGAGTGGATTCTGTTGTCGAATAATTTGGCGACGGATGTAGGAAGCTTTTGCCCTCCGAAGACGTTGGAAGATGGTCGAATGTGGAACACAGATAGAAGAATGCTACATCATGAGGGCATATCTCAATAAGCGATTCGGCAGCTGAAACGGACCCTGCAGGTACACCGCTTCCCCGCCTAGATTCCGTGAGCTGCTATGTACTGCCCAAGGAACCTTTAGGTACCTTTCCCGCCCACTCCAGGTAGCCGTACTGACGCAAAGCTCTGGGTGCCTTCAACAAACTTCTCCTGTGTCTGCACATTCCGCGGCAGGAAATCGTCCTAGAAGCAGCCTACACATCGCTCTTTTCTGACTCCAAGAACGAGCATTGCAACGATGTCGTCAATACCAGGTGAGCCCATCAGCAAGCTATCGCAATCTTCAATGCTTGCTAACTTCTCGCCCCTCAGTAACCGTCAGCCACCAAGGCACGAAGTACCAAGTCGAAGTCGACACCTCCTCGAATGGCGAGACTTTCAAGTATCAGCTTTTTAGCTTGACCGGTGTTGAGCCTGAGCGACAGAAGATCCTGGTAAAGGGAAAGCAGGTCAAGGATGATGACGACATGGCCAAATTCGGCCTCAAGGCCGGCGCGACGCTTATGATGATGGGTAAGCCGTCCGGAGAGAATGCAGACCTCGTTCGGCCCAAAGAGGCGATCAAGTTCGTGGAGGATATGACCGAAGCAGAAGCTGCCCAGCAAGAGGGAGCCACCCCCGCCGGTCTACAGAACCTGGGCAACACCTGCTACCTTAACTCGACCCTTCAAACCCTCCGATCGATTCCTGAACTCCAAACGGCTCTGACCACACACAAGTCTAGCAGCGGTGGCGGTGGGAGCAGCTTCGGTCTAGGATCTACCGACCTTGCTACTCAGCTTACGGACCTCTACAAGAACATGTCTGAGACTCAAGGCAGCATTCCCCCGCTTACCTTCCTCAATACGCTGCGCATGGTCTACCCTCAGTTCGCCGAGAAGTCCAAGTCTGGAAACGGATATGCCCAGCAGGATGCCGAGGAGGCTTGGTCCCAGATCCTTATCCAGTTGAAGCAGAAGCTTTCCGAGTCGGAGGGCACCTCTTTCATCGATAGATACATGGCTGGCGAGCTCCGGTCTAGCCTCGAGGTCGATGATCAAACCGCTCGAGATGCTGGTGAAGAGCCAATCAAGTCCAATGAGCCCTTCCTCAAGCTCAACTGCCACATCGACCAAAACATCAACCACTTGCGAGATGGTCTCCTGGCCGGCTTGACAGAGACGCTGGAGAAGAAGTCGTCTGTGTTGGATAGAGACACCACTTACACGAAGAAGTCTCAGATCTCACGGCTGCCCAAGTACCTCACTGTTCACTTCGTTCGCTTCTTTTGGAAGCGTGAGGTACAGAAGAAGGCCAAGATCATGCGCAAGGTCACATTCCCGCACGAGCTTGATGTCGTTGAATTCTGCACCGACGAGCTGAAAAAGGCGCTGATCCCCGTTCGTGACAAGGTACGCGAGATTCGCAAGGATGAGGAGGACATTGAGCGTGCTCGCAAGAGGCGCAAGGTCAACCCCAACGACCGTGGTGACGTCGCAGGATCGTCTGGAGCCCCGACCAAGGAGGAGAAGACAGCCTTGGCGAAAGCGAATGAAAAGAAGGCTGAAAGAGAGGGCAAGCCTACTGCTACAACCTCCGATGGCGATACCGAGATGGCGGAGACTTACAAGACCGACGCCGAAGTCGAAGCCGAGAAGGATGCCGCTTTACTGGCTGCCAAGAAGGAGTTGTACGCCCTGGTCAACCAGGACCTTGTCAAGGACGAGGGCGCCAACCAGTCAGGAATTTATGAGCTGCGTGGCGTCGTCACTCACCAGGGCGCTAGCGCGGACAGCGGTCATTACACAGCGTATGTGAAGAAGACTGCGCCTATCGACCCCAAGACTGGCCAGAAGGGCGAGGAGGATGGCAAGTGGTGGTGGTTCAACGACGACAAGGTGTCGGAAGTCACACCGGATAAGATTGATGCTCTCGCTGGTGGTGGCGAGTCCCACTCTGCCCTGATTCTCCTCTACAGAGCCATCCCTCTGCCTACGGTCGAGGAGAAGACGGAGTAGATGCAGAGCTGGTAGAAGTGTGGAGCACATCGGCCTTGGCGTTTACGGGCGGGAACGAGGTTATGGATGGCATGCAAAACGAACAAATGGCATAGGGACAAGAATCAGGGTATAGATAGACAGTCTGATGAATGTAATGGCCAAGATTCATTACACTACACTCATTCGCTGTACGGTGACTGCGCGGTCGTCCAAGTACAATTACTGGTACATCGCCGCTTAAGGTAGTGTTGGCGGACCGTCCCTCATCTACATTATCATAGCTTGCTAAGTGCATCTATGTCTACGATAGACCTGCCCGCTCTTGCTCCAAGCTGCAATTCAAGCTCGCAACTTCTCCCGCGCGCCGCTTCGCTCAGGTTCTGGTCACTCGACGACGACCTGGGTGGCATTGATGTTGTGCGCGATAAGACTTTGGGTTTCTGTCTCTCCCGATAGCCCATATCAAATAGCAGAGACCTCGAACAGGACTCCTCTCAGACCTCTTTTAGCTTTCTGGCTTCTTCGCTTCCCTTTCACGTATCCTCTCTTCCAGGGCTGCTGCTTTCCTTTCGTAGTTGCGTCTTTCTGATAGAAGCCGGCTTCTTTGGCCCTCGAGAAGGGTGATCTGCTCGTCATACGGAGATCCGTGGAATTTTGTCCGTTCCTTCGAGGCCAAAAAGGTCAGCGTCGACTACGCATGGGATACTGCGTCTCGCTGCTCACCTCGTTCCACTCCTGCTGCGTCTTGAGCCCGGCACCGTAGGTAGCGCCTGTGAAGATGATTGCGGCGCAGCCAGCTGCGGTGAGGCCGGCGCGGAACTTTGTCCATCCACTCATTTTGGTGAAGTGTTCTTTCACGCTTCTCCCACCTGTCTCTCGATGGTACCCAAATCTCACCAGTACTCCCTCCAAAGTTCTCTGGCCTGTCGACTCCTCTTGTCGCAGGCGTAGTTGGAACGATGATTCGAAGCCGTTAATTCGTCCAGCACCGGGGCAAATATGTTCCAGCACGATCGTGTCGAAGACGTCGACAGCGAGGAAGTAACCGAAGAGTCCGTTGTGGTCGAATCGAGAGAATTCCCTCGCGTGTGTCCTCGCAGCCTGCCGAGCGGCGAATGAGAAAACCTGCGTCTCAGGGTCGGGATCGTCGAATCGCACTCGCTGTCGTTGGTTGCGGTAGACGGGGACGACAGTTCCGTGGGCCAAGCTTCGAGCTCCAGCGAGATTGGCGCGATCGCCTCAGGGACTACTGTCGAGCAACAGTGTAAAGCGTGAACGGCGGCAGACGCGGCGCCGTGGGAGCAGCGGCCGGAAGCGGGAACACTAACGACGGGGCCCCGCCGATGACCAAGACTTTCGCTTTGTGGTGGCTGCGTTGGTGGTGGTTCTAGACGCCCCGTTGTTCTTAGTAATCGTCCTGCGCCTGGTGTGACGTCGTCCATGACTGATGCTCGAATTGGCAAAGACCTCGATACACTGTCAGACTTGTGTAAGAGCAAGAGAGGAAGTTGGTTGCAAATATATCTGTGCCGTATTTCAAGCTTCCAGTTGCAGAGGCTGTTTCCCTCTTTCGCCTACCTGCGTTAACTAAACAAGGCGAACGAACGACCAATCTAAATAAACCAAGGTGCGTTTTCTTTCCCCGTCTTACTTTTTCAGCGGTGCTTATCCCATTTGCCCACTGCATGGTGCGTGAAACAAACTCCGTGAGAGCATCTTCGCTGGCCCCTCCCCATCCCCTCTCATCCATTATGCTTTTACTCGCGTTTTCCTCTCAGACAAGCACGACTGCACTATCCTACGTCGCTTGTTTCCGGTAGCAGGCGCCATCAAGCGAGAATACTCCCGTTTCCCCACTCATAACATCGAAGGCCCAACCCAGGCTTGTCTGATCTGGCCTGCATGGGGATTTCAAGTGTGCGGCCCCCTGGTCTAATCCATCGCAACCCTTGCTGAAACATTTCCATCTCATGGGACGCATCAATACTTCCTCCTAGGCTGCACCCGCGCCATTCTGCACCCTTGACTTTCCCAGGTCATAAACGCATGAACCCAGACGTCTGATACAGAGCCAGGCAGTGATGCGTGATGGGACGCTACACGCTGCAAGTGCACGCGAAATGCGTTGCGAAGCTGTGCCGTTCTCCGAATTACAGGAGCGAACACGATGTAGGGGATCAAGGCCGGGGAGTGACAAGAATGCTTGTCTCGTCGGGCTTGAGTCCCGGGGACAACCAGAGAAACATGCCTTACGTGGGAGGACGGGCAGAAGGACAAGAGTTCAGAGCACTGCCTACCCCGCAATCACTCTTGGATGATTTCGCAGGAGGGCGGGATGATGGGGTAGGACCATCGATCTCAATCAGTCAAAGTTGGCGCTCGCAGGATACCTTATGCCGAATCCATGTCAAGGCACAGATTCGGCCCCGTTCTCCCGCGGCTTCTGTGCGGAGTTGGGCTGAAGATTGACGCAAAAGCGGGAGGGCGGGACGGCTGGAAAGCCAAAAGTGTCCGAGGGCAAATGTCACTCGGTCCTCGTCAAAGATCTCTGCGACAGAACGGGCCAACGAGAATAACTAATTCGGTATCCTTGCGTCCCTCCATCAGCCAACAGAAGGGTGGCATAGATCGCATAAACTTCCTCCACACCATTCCCGTCAGCCGAGCCCCCCGCGTGCCTTTCATCTCATCCGACGTTGCATCCGCCGTCAACGCCTCATCGATAGCACAGTAAAACATCACGGTGAGGCTCTGCAGAAACAGTAACAAGCACCGCCGCAATGACGACCCCACGTGCCTTCGTCATCCGTCACGGCGAGACGGAATGGTCCCTCAATGGCCGCCACACCGGCACCACCGATATCCCTCTCACGGCCAACGGCGAGAAACGTGTCCGGGCCACCGGTCGGGCTCTGGTAGGAAATGACCGCCTAATTGTGCCGAGGAAGATATCTCACGTGTTCGTACTCTTCGTTGTAATTCTTCTCCCTGAAACTACCGGGCCCGGTCTGAAGTGTGCCGCGGCATATCTGGCTGCCTCAACGCTCGCATGCAACGTATCCCAGCGCAACTGCTAAAAGTCTCCCAGTTACGTCTCCCCTCGTAAGCGTGCTCAGCGCACCTTCGAGTTACTTAACTTTGGCCTCAGCGAAGAGCTTCCTTGGAAGCAGCACGGCCAAGTTGAGGGCGGCGGTCCTGAGTGTAATGCATGCGTCGAGGTCAGCGAGGACATTCGCGAGTGGGACTACGGCGAATACGAGGGCATCACGACGCCTGAGATACGTCGCATCCGCAAGGAGAAGGGCTTGTCTGAGAACTGGGACATCTGGCGCGACGGCTGCCCTAGCGGCGAGTGAGTGCTTCCTAATGCTCTGCCCTATCCTCTATTACCATCTCTCGAGAAGATTAAGCAAACTCATGGATATTGCTAAATCCGCGTCTTCGCAAATACGTACGACTCAGAAAACCCCATAGAATATCAGCTAATCAGACATTTCGAAAAGGAGCCCTCAGGACGTTACGGGACGCTTGGACCGTTTGATTAAGGACATTCGCGACAGATGGCATTCCCCTGTCATTGGCAACAAGGACGCCGAGAAGGGAGATGTCCTTGTCGTTGCTCACGGCCACATCCTCCGGGCCTTCGCAATGCGCTGGGCTGGCAAAAGTCTCCAGGACGGCCCGGCATTCCTACTTGAAGCCGGCGGTGTCGGCACTCTGAGGTGAGTAGGATCGCGAAGAATACCCTTGCCCTTTACATATTCAAATTAACAACTACTGACGGACTCGTCACAGCTACGAACATCACAACATCGATGAGCCCGCAATCCTGCTCGGTGGCGCATTCGCCGTCGATATCGTTGAGAAGGAGCAAGCGGCGCGACAGTAGAGGACTAGAAAGTGCAGGTTAGCATGTCCTTCATAATTCCTATTCTCTCTCAATAGAGTAGAGCTCTCGGCCAGTTATATCAGCTGCCATGAGCATGAGCGTTTCTCATCTACACTTTCGTTCCCCTCGCCAGGAACACGCGTCTCTTCATCCCTCCCTTCGCCGCCGCATGACCGTTCCCGTCGTCTCGCCCATGTCCAGCGCCGTGGCCGTGATCATGACCATGACCATGACCATGACTTTCATCATGCCCATGGCCACCAAAAACAACACCGCTCCCAAGCTCCTCCATGGCAAAGTCCTTCCCAGCCCCAGCCTGCGCAAAGATAGCTCTCATCCTCTGCTCCGAGAACCCGTGATGCATCACCGTTGTCGAGGCCGGCAAAGCATCATCCATCTTCTCATGCGGTAAGAAGTCAAGAATGACAAACACACCGCCGGGTCTCAGCCTGTCCACCAGCCTTTTGGCCGAAAACTCCGGGTCTTCGAAATGGTGGAACCCGAGCCCCACGCCGGCAACGTCAAAGTCGCGGAACGCGGCGCCGGAAAAGGCCGCCGGATCCGGGTCGGACGGGTCCGTGAAGTTTCCCTGGTACGCGTGCATCTCGTCGGTGCTCAGACCCTGTTCAGCGTCAGCTTAGCTACTTTTCCTTTTTTTTTTTTTTTTTTTTTTTTTGTGGTAACATAATCACGTCCAGGGAGAGTTTGTCCGGTCACAGCAGTCAGGGATGTGGATTTTCTTCCAAATTTCGTGCATACCCGCCCCGCGTTCGGCCCTTCTGGGATGTGATGAGATGAATACTTTGGGGCAGAGAAAAAAAAAAAGAATCGGAGGGAAGGAGAGGGGGTGAATCGAGGACTCGTCGTCCGTCGGTCGGTCCCTTCGGGTGTGCGTGTGCGTCTCGGCGCGGCGCTGTGTCAAAGTCTGCCACAACACCTACTGCGTAATACCCAATACACGCACACAGACACAGAGACACACATTCATCCGCCCGCGTACACGTCATCGGGGGTCAGCAGGGCTGAGATGAGACCAAAGTGAGATCGATTGAAGACCGGACCAGACGACCATCAGTGCTCGAGGCCATCAGAGACGAAGGGCGCGCGCGCAACGGATTCGAGGCGTAGAGGGACTGGCGCCACTACCTAGTGCTGACCCTCGCCGCTTTCTAGATGACCAAGCGTATCGGTGCCAAACAGGGCAGCGCTTGCCTTGTTGTCCGGAAGAAACGGGAATGTGCAATGTCGTCTTGTAACGCGGCGTTTGTGTGCGTCTGTGAGTGAGGTAAAAAAGAAGTGACTTACTTGGTTCTCGGCCCGAGCATTGTAGGCAGCTACCATGTTCTCCGAAATGTCGATACCGACGCAATGCGTGGTGAATTGGATGAGAGCCTAAAATAGACGAGGCAGGAGTTTGTTTGTCAGTCTTTGGTGACTCACGATGGTCATCCCGGTGCAGTGTTTGTCATGAAGTGGTAACGACATTGGGCGCGTAGCCAGTTCGTACAGGAACAAGGCACGCGAACAGAAAACTCGGCATCCGGGAACTAGATGAGACTCGACCAGAGCACGACGCACGGAGCCAAACTCACCCTTGATATCAGGCCTGTTCCACAGGCGTAGTCGAGCAGCCTCACCGACTTGCGGTGCCTACCCGGAGGAGCCGTTTCGGCGGTCGAAGTGTGTCCGTTGTTGCCTTCATCGTCTTCGTCGTCTTCATCTTCGTCCGCCCAGTCTACGGCAATGAAGTCTTTTCGCTTGCGAATTTCTCTCTCGAGTTGCAAGATGGTCTTCTCATACTTGGTGTCGTACTCGGCGGCAAGCTTGCTATCAAAATACGGATCACGTCAGTTCTCTGCGGGAGGGCGACTGTCAAAATTTAAGCAGGAAGCAAGCCTGCTCGTTTCTCAAAGGGGCCAGGCCTGGTGTTATCATGCGGCCGCTCCCTTCCCGTTTGAATTGGACCAAAGCGTAAAGGGTGTATCTGCAGGAACCCGGGGAAGGGGAAAATAGTGGGCAAATCGAATGCAACTAAGCGGCCTGCTATCGGCCGCGAAAGAAAGAGACGGACGGTGTGTGTGTGTGGCGTAAGCAGATATTATGAGTGCTGGGTGTATACGCACTCGAAGTGTGCCTTGTTGGCGGCGACAGTGTCGGTGTCGGCCATCGCGCGCCCAGAACTCTTGCTTACTTCGACTGTGATTCAACAACGAAAAACTGCTGATGTGCTTGCAGCAACCTTTCGGTCTGTGGAACGTTGGTTTGTTGTGTTGGTTGGAGGTTAGACTGGTTGTTGTTGTTCCCTGCCAAACTTTCTTCCGCAAACCGGATGCTTTCTGTTTTCCCCGCTTTTTTTTACTAATTTTTTTTTTCTCCCTTATTTATTTTTTTGTGAATTTTAAGAAGGGGACATAATTCATACCGGACTCGATTGTCAACAAACAGTGGTGGGCTCTACTGGCCGATATCCCATGTGGCGCGGATCATGTAAGGTAGAATTTCCTCTGAGGATTTCTTGCAACGCTCGGCTTTTTCGAGGTTGCGTTTTGTTCAATATTCGCGGAGTGTTTTCGGCCACTTTAGGTCGAAACTAGCCCGGCCGGCGGACATGCTGGAGACGCGGCGTTCTCAGGTCCCACTGCAGAGGGCCCCACTGGGAGATGGTCTCCGAGTCCCAAGGCGCGGGGTGCAAAAGTGGAGAGAGGGAGAGGGAGGGAGAGAAGGAGATGAGAGAGAGCGAGGAATAGTCACGTGGTTGAATTTGTCTAAGACAGTTCATGCCCTTGGGTTGGGGTGGGAATCTTGTGAGGTTCGGTTGGAGAGGACTACAGTTCATCAATCGCGTGTTCCCCGAATCCGAGGCGCGGTGAGATCTGTCCCCCGTTCCCCGTTCGCGCCGTCCCCCCCTTCCCCCTCCCCCCCTGGCCGGGTTTCCCTCACGGTGTCTGACAAGACGACGTCGAGTCGGGGGGGTGGGACCTAAGAGCGGATAGGATTGGGTTTCCCCGCCCAAAAAAAGGGATGAGTATATGCATGCGAGCACGTGTGTGTCGCTTTCCCTGAAGCCGACGATGCCATGGGGACGAGAGGCAGCTGGGTATTCGGTGTGTGGGGTGACCCCTGGTGTGCGCGCTGATGGTGTGTCTCTGTTCGCTGCAACCACCGAAGACCGCCCCGGGCGAAAACGCACCCAGAGATCCGACCCAGACCAGGTCACACAGCCCACGGAGCTGGGCGAGGGAAAGGGGCAAGCCGTCCGAGATGAACCACGGCGAGCGTTGCAGGTTGGACAGCAGGAACTGACACCTCACTCCTCATATACACGTATTATTATATGGACAGGGGAATATGTCATATGAGCACAGGCTGCAGACGAGCTGCACGCAGCGAGTCACACACGGACGGTCGACGGGAGTTCCAGACTACAGACTTGGAGCAAGCATGCAGGGCGCAATATTAGTCGACGATGACGGCGAAAGCATGAGGTGTCGAGGTGGATGGATGATGAGTGTGAGGTGGTCCCCAACATCAGCTCCGCCGAGGACAACAACACAGATGGTCCAAGGAGGAGACCGGGACAATAAGCAACGGCAGCTTCGACGCACTGCAAAGAGGGAGAGACGAAGAAGCGGAGGCACAACAGCCGGAGGGGTGGGGTTTGCCATACCGCGGTACGGTGCGACCGGGGCTTACGGGTCGCCGGACTTCAAACAGACAGGACAGACACGGCAGAAGGACAGAAGGACAGAACGACAGAAAGACAGAAAGACAGAAACACAGGCAGCTGCCGTGCACAGGTTTGGTAGTGAAAACAAAGCGGATCGACGCCGATCCTGCTGCAGGCCGCATCGGTCCGCCGCTTGTGACTGCAGCACCATGCGGGCGGTGACGGGCCCCAGCGGCCAAGTTGGAGTAGCACGAAATATCGTCGCGTCGCCTGACTGGTCCGAGCCGTTCCTTGGTTGTGACCTACACATGCAGGTGGCCCGAAGTAGGTCGACTTCCAGGCAGCGCAGGCCCCGTTTTGAGGTACCAGTCGGCCATGGGCGACGTGGACGAAGAACGGTGGAAGATGCCCGACCGGCTGCCTGGGGACTGGGCGGCGCGAGCGGAGAGCGCCAACCAAAGTACCGCACTTGGACTTCGTGCACGAGAGGCCATCATCACCACCGCATCGAATGGCCTGGCTGTGACAGCGGCGACAAGGGGCCATTTCTTCTGCAGCCTGCATCTGCCGCCGCAGGGTATTCGTATCGGCCACGGACACATGGCCGCGGTCGAGGAGGCGGACAATGGGCTTCCCGGTGATGTGCGGACAGGCGGGGAGAAGGAAGAAGAACATGTTGGACCATTCCTGGATGGATGGATGGATGGGTGGACGGCTGGACGGCTGGACGGCTGGGCGGCTGGACGGCTGGACGGCTGGATGAATGGGGTGGTGTGGCTGGCGTCGGCGCGAGAGGAGAAACAGAAGAAGACGAAGAAGAAATAGCTTCTCATCCTCTGCGTCTCTCGCGTCTATGCCTCCGTCTACACGCCGCATCCGTCCATAGTAAAGGCGGTCAGATGACGGCACATTCTCAGATCTCTCATCTATGCTTTCTTTTTGCCGTTTGGGTGCATCGTTGAGATTATTCGCTTCGCCCGCGTTGTGTAGGGTAGTAATGAGAACAACCCCAACCCCCGAAGGGCCCCCAGATCCGTCGGCCCCTTTGCCAAAGTCCTCGTCCGACGTCGCCCGCGAGCTTAGTCTAGCACTGCAGGGTATGCTACCATTGATGTCTTTGCCGAGTACCTGTACCAGTTGCCGTTGTGAGACTTGCGACGACATTCCTGTCAGATCTGACAGGTCATCTTTGCTCGTTTGTCGACCACCAACAAACTCCAGCATCGCACGGCGCAGAGGCTTACTGGGCTCATGGGCTGCACCATGCAAAGCCGAACTGAAAAAGAGGAAAAGAAAAAAACCGTAAGGGGGTTCGAAACAAATTGAAAAGTCGCTGGTCAGTTCTGGCCGCAGAGCCCTGGCGAGATCGGCAAATGAGTGAGAAAAAAAAATCGAAGAAGACGAACCAAAAAAAGATGGACTACCGCCGGTGCGATTAATCAACGAGTCGAGTCCCCTACGCTCAAAAGACGACTAGCAGGCCAGATTTTCTGCTCACCGCTGCTTTGCCGCCGTAATACGTCTTCGGCCACATCCATTCTGTCAAGACCAGCAGCCATCGTCACGGCTTTCGTGGCTGCTCGTCCCCATATCTCCCCACCATCTCGTAAATGTGCGCTCACTCAGCAGCATCTGCGAATATCCTCCGCATTAGTGCCATTTCTTATCCGTTTTTGTTTTTTCGGCTGCTGCTGCATTAGTAGTTGGCATCCAACCACCGTCAGTTGCAGCTCATCCCTTCAGGAACTTACCCATCGTTTCAATTGCTCATTCTCCCTGTGAGGCCAGGCCTGGGACTGGCAGACAACGCAACGAACCGTCGGCCTCGAATCGGCCGCAGCTCTCTGCAAGGAGCATGCTGCTCGGTACTCTGTTCATCGGCATTCTGGCCAGCACCTTTGGGCTCATGGCGTCAAGGTCTCCAAACTTTAGTAGCCTACCTAATCTTCAGTAACTCAGTACACAGTAAATATTAGCGCATGTCGCGACCGCTGTTGGGCTCAGAACCGTCTGTAGCGGTCTACGGGATGGATTGCTAACGACCCTGGTATGAGGGAGTTAATGCGCAGCGGGAAGTCTGTTGAGCAACCGTCAATCGTCCATCCGGTTTGGGCCCAAACCTAATTGGCAGGCGGCGCTCTCCTTCGCAGCGAAGCTACAACGCGCTGCGCCGTTCCGTCCTTGTCCTGGCGTCCTGGCTAGGCACGGTACGGGTGGATTTCCACCATCCACCCGTCCAGCGTGCATGCTGCCGAGGTCCCGTGGGAGGCGGTTGATGTGACTAGACACACGGGTACACGGCTCAGTACATGCTAGCCATGCATCTGTATCTCGGAGTAACACGGCGGCCCTGCTGGCGCCATGCAGACGCCAGCTGCTAGTATTGCAAGAACGACCAGTCTGTTATCGCAGTGTGCGGCGGTTCATTGATGTTTGACCCCAAGGGAGGAAGCCTTTTCCACGCCGTGTACCGCAAGAAACAAACGACGATGGTGGGCGGTGAAGGTGAGAACGCACATGCGGTGTGTTCCCAAGGCGCTCTTTCTCTGTAAGGAGGTAATTGTCGACAACCAACGTCCACTTTGTTGTGATACGCCGATATGGCCTCAGGATCTCGTCCTGGGCACGTAGGATTCTCGGGCCTGGATAGCACAGCAGCACTCATCTCCGACTCCAGGGCTTCTCCCGCCCGTCTGATGTTCATGAATTGGCGCCGTTCAGGCTGCCGAATTTGCCTCGAGAAAGACCCCATCTCCCTTATTTGCTTGATCTTTCCAACTGGCCAGGTCTTCCCGGCTGGCCTTTTGGAACTATTGCAGCTCGTCTCGGTCGGTGCATCTCGCACTGTACGATCAAGTCACTTCTTCTCCCATGTCTGAGGTGGCTCCTGATGCTCACGGAAAAGAATGTCTTTTGCTGTTCTGTGATTGACGGCGAAAACCGGGCTGCGCGTCTCGAGGCGAATGTGAGGTCAGGCAGCCTCTGAACCCTCAGAACGATTGACACGTCGCCATTGCCGTCGCCGTGGTTATCAACCTCTCGTCTTGGGATGATCTCGTCTCGTCTCGCCGCATGGTCGGACTTGTCCATTTCCATCTCCTGGGTGTGGAAACGGAAATCCAACTCTCATGTCCCTTGCTTCCACCCACCCCGGCACAGATTTGCCAGTACTTCATCCATAGTGTACTTCAAATGTATGAATACGTTTGCTTGCCACCTCCGCAGCCCGCTCAACAGCCACCAGAGACTCGATGGCTGGGTGGCTCAGAGGCAGGCAATGAGGGGCCGCGAGTGGTCACATTGGGCCCCATTCTTGGTCACTTACCGTCGTACCGAGATGCACTCGTTCCAAACTTGAGCCAAGCAGATGCTGTAAAACAGGGACAAGGTCGATAGATGGCGAAGAGACTGGGATGCATCTTCTCTGATGAGCGACGCTCTTGATCGGGCCAAGCGGGTTTTTGTCTCCTTTTCCCTGGTCCGCCGTGGAGCGTGAGAACAAGGGAATCAGAGGTAAAATTGGAGAATTAGACGGGAGCGACGGGCCAGAGGCGGCTGCATGCATACACTTTTCGTCACGTGATGCCCTCTAACCTAATGTCCCCTCAACCATCCAATGCGTGCAACGCTGACTGGTTGTTGACGGACTGCACACCGAATTTCAAAAACCTTCTGCCATTCCCTGGTCAAACCGGACACTGAGCCTCTGTTGAGCGCTCGCCGCTGCCATTCTTGTCGACTGGCTCGAAGCTATGGCCAACGCGCTACTTAGGTTTCTCTCAAGTCTTGGTTTTGGTATCAATTGTGTCCGTTGAATTTTGGCCATTTGGTGGGGGTTTCTTACAAAGCATATGTCCCACCTTAAGCAATTCAGGCAGTCGATGCGGCACGTCGAATACTGCATCGGAGTGAAGCGTCCAATTTGACACACTAACCAGAAAAGCCCATCGCCACACTGTCGGCAGTCATGTAGTTAGTTCGTGGGCTCCACCAGTGTAAGTCGTGCAAACCCGTGGTTCGTCCAACGTGTGCTTGCTGCAAGCTAAGCGTGTCGGAGGTATGCTTTCGCCATCTTGTAGAAGAAATCATCACACCCCGGTCCGGGATGGACGTTCGCTTTGGAGGAAGCACAACAACCGTCCAATGCTTGTTGATGAGCTCGCTGAAGGCCCTCGAGAAGGTAAGCCTTGCGTTTTGCCACAATTTGAGTCAGACAAGGTGTCTCCGTACGTCTTGTGCCCATGCCGAAAATCCAGAGGCCGACATTGACGGCCAACTCCGGACTATGTAAAGTTACTCGTAGAAAAAAGCGATGCCGACAATCAAAGATATCTGTCGTACGGGCCCCGCAATTTCATTGTCCACTCGTTTCGCAGCACTTGCGAGCGGAATAGGAGGTTATTCCTGGTTTGATTTGCTGTGCTGAGATCTCATGCATTGGAGTCCACACAAATGGGCCGCGGAACGGTGAGTGTACCCCAAGGATGTGCTTCTCCTTTTCGACCGTTTGTTGCTTTCTGTCCTGACGTTGCAGGACAATTTGAGATAGTGTCCGTAGCGCATATTTCGTGTTGTATGGTGGTATGTAGGCGTAATTGGGACGAGTTCGAATGTAGCGCACGTACGTCAGACGCGTGCCGGTCGATGAAAGTAATATATGTGGTCTTTCGAACGCGCAGAGAGCGAACCTAGATTTCGGACGCGGAAACGCTGATTGCTCCAGCTTGGGTTTGCTTCTGCAAATTTTGAAAAGCCAACCAGATTAGCGCCACTGCAGTGATCCGTCCCCGGGAAGGTGCTGGCTACATGACCTAGAATCCTGGCAGAAATCTGTTGGCGACGCAATCGGTAGACATGCTTGCATCTCCACGACAATGAACTCACTCACCCCATGTGCGTGACAGCTTTCCCTCAAGACAAATGTGCTTGGAATGTGCTCATACTACACAGAAATCGAACAAGTGAGTTCTCGGCACCGTGTATTCGATGCACAGCCGAGAAGCGAGGTCCCATCGGGGCCTCGCGCGCGACTTGCTGAACTGGAGCCAGAACCCTGGAAGAAGCACATGGGATCTAGCGACTTGATTTCAAACCTCACGTTCTCAAGGGGGATATTATGGCCTTGCGCCGAATTACCAACATGGAGGAGTAGTCCAGTCGAGATGCCTTTGGTCCAGCTGCGACGGCGCGGTGTCAAGCGTAGACGTCGTGAGAACGCAAAGCGACGACGCGAGGAATCGACTCACGAAGACCAACGGGAATTCGAAAGGCCAACAATGCACGCCCAAAGAAGCATTTCTGTCCCAAAGTCAAGTTAGACGACGAATGAATATGTTTTCAGCGTTGTGGCTGTCGAGGGAAGGCTCTGGCTGCGACGTCATTCAGGAGACGCTGCTTACCTGCATCAACTGGTGAGATAGAAATCCACTTCTGGCGGTATGCACCCTGCCCTCATCAGCTGGCGTTGATGGTTGCTCCGTACATGGTGGCACGGTTCGCACTATGTGAATAATAACCAGTACCAACACAGCGACGTGTTTTTTTCCCTTTCCTTTTCCCTCCCTCTTCTTGTTGCAGCAGGATGGAACCCTGGTTACCCTGGCTTCCAATGGCTCGCATTATCGAGCGGTCAACTTACTTCTAAGTGCTATGTCATTGACCAATTTATATACTTGGCCTAGTGCGACAATTGATGGTATGACGCCGCAGCTGTCAGCGGAATTGGTTAGTCTCATGCGTAAGCTCAGCAGAGGTTCTTGCTAGGCCGTCATGGACCTCTTGTGTGCCCTACCTCGTCGGTGATCAAGGTGGTGCACATGAGAGTAGGGGTGATAATCCCGGGCTGAGGAAGATGATTATCTACTACTACCTAGGGCCGTTCGCCTTGAAGGGAGAGATGGATATGCGGGATATGTACGACAAAACGGCAGAAACGGGAGTACCCTTTAGGGAGCGGGCGGCGCGGCGTCGCATGCTCGGCAGGCCCCGGTCCTTGCGCGACGCCCCTTGTCTCTCTGCCTTAGCGCGTGGCCGGGGTCCGCAAGGTAGTGAGCATCCATGTCGGTCGCCCATCATCAGGATTCCCTGCGGGTATTTGTCGCAAGCGGCCCTTGATGTGTGTCTATCCGAACGGCTCAAGAGTCAAGACAGCAGTCTGTAAAGATAATGATGTCAATGCTTGACTCAAACGTGCAACGTATTGCCAAGTGAGTCTAGAAAGGCGTGAAGCGATGCAAGACAATGGAGGGCGGGGCTGTCTCTGCTCGACCCATGAGCTCGGTACGAGTACTCTCGAGGTACCGAGTACATGACGGCTAGTGCGCCGACCTGGCAAACACCCAAGCAAATCCATGAGCCCGGTGGAACTGGCAAGGGGGTAGCCCCTCCCGCCAGAATGGACCGCTAAGGACGGAAAAAGAAAGACTGACAGGCGATTGGGTCTGCCTAAGTCGCTCGTGGCCCGACGGTGCTGTCAGCAGAAGCCTCTGGGTCCAGGGCGGTGTCTATCTTGCTGCCAATTGGGACGGACGGGCGTTGGATAGTTTCTCGCTGGGTGGCCGATGGGGCGCACATCGAACAAGTGATCAGTCAAGTGATCACTGGCAGGTGTGAGTGGATAGAAGGGGGGGGAGGGGGGGGGGGGGCGGGGGGAGAACACGGCCTCCTTCACCACAATCCGGCTAAGCGTTACCTGGCTAAGCCTTTCGAGCCACATAGGGTAGTCTTGTCGCCAGTCGCATCGTGACAGCCAGACGCGCACAGCAGGTCCGTTTCCGCCGTTGACTGCGCAAAGGCTTGGCGTGTATCAATTCTGATGGAAAACCCTGAGAATCTTCTTGGTGCGAATTCCGGTGGCACGAGCGGGTGTTCTGTTTCGCTGTCTGCAAGGTATGATGCTCATATGCAGTCAAGAGACGACTCTGCGACTGATTGCCGCAGATCTGCTGGTAGGTTGGTTGACAGGAGCTAGCCCAGTGCCTGTTGGTCTGGTTTGGTGCGCGTAGATGGGACGAATGGACGCGGGCAATGGTGCGGGATAACGTGCAAACGAATTTGGTAGTGGTGGCGGTTTAGACCATGCCGCGCCAGTCTTGGAGCCAACAACAGACAAGTGGCTACCTTCGTCGGCGTCCCATCAGCTCGGTTCGCGTTGAGAGAGGATGACGACGGGGGCGAAGGAGTCCGGGAAACGCGCGCCACTAGCACAACGCGAGACTGAACCCAGGGCATAGCGCCGGGCTGGGGCGACGGGGCAGAACAAGTCGCTCAGGAAGCGTGCATCCGTAGTGGTTGAAGATTCGGCGCTGGTATGGAGTCGGGCGAGTTAGGGAGCTCGTGTCTGAAGCGGCTGGCTGAACTGCTGAGGCTGATAGGGCCTGATCAAGGATGTGCGGCGGGATGCGATTCCGCAGCGAGCCCTAGGGTAGAGTCAACGAAGGCCAATCACCCTGGCTCATTGAGTTGCCCCATCTGTTAGATCGTGGACGTCGGCTTCGCTGCTCGCATTCAGGTGGGGGCGAGTGCTGCTGTGTGGTAGCTGGTTAATCAAGGGCGGTACCGGGCAGCCTCGGTTGACCCAGATCTTGACCATCATGGCCGCGTGGCACCGTGGACGGGAGTTTGCATTTTCGGATCGTTTTGAGGGGACCACGGCCGACGCAGGTAGGGGGCACTAAAGAAACGTCGTGCGGAGAGGTAGATAGAAGTACGGCACCCTGCGTGGTTGGTGGTGGAGGGAGAGATTCGGTACACAGTCTGAGGTGAGGAGAAGAGACAGGAACCCTTACCATATTCAGGGTTGGGTCAGGTTACGAAAAGGCCAAGTCGAGAATCGTCATCCTTGATGTCGGGAGGCTGAAGGACGACGACAGACATGGCCGTCCAAGGAACTTTTACCTCGAGGTGGAGATGAAAAGGAGCTGGCGATGCAGGGACAGACCGGTCATCTTGGGCAGAGAGCGTGGCAGGGTCCTTCCTTTTCATTCCGTGACGCGGATTCGGGAGCGAGCATTTCAGGGAAGGTGCCGGCCATCTCGTTCCTCTGTTCCTTTTGATCTTCTCAAGTACTGAAGTAAGTGCCATCCAGTGCTCGAGCCGGAAGGCGCGGGTTGAGGGTGCCCCTCAACCAGGGAACATTCCCAAACTGAACGACACGTCCGTGAATCCTGCCTAGGTAATTGGACCTCACCTATAGCTACATTGTTTGTTTGCTGTTCGCAAAGCCTTTCGTGAGCCTCGCTGTCGACAACAAAATATTATCACTCATCGGTCTCAAGCAGCGACCCCTCTTCTTTCTGACTCAATGCCTCTTCGGCCTCTGATGTGCTCACTTCACCACCACTTCTGTCACTCTTCCGGCTATTCATTGCGTCGGCCAACATCCACAGCCCTCTCCGCTCGATTGCGACCCGAGGAATGAAGTCGCGAGGCTACGTAGTAGCTTTTCTCAGTCTACCTTAGTACTGAGTGACGGATAATGGCTTGTCTACATCAATCTACGACACGGGCGCCTGGCGGGCGCTTTACCATCCAAGACATGCCGCACTGACCCTATTCCACTCCAACTCTGCCGTACTGAAGCAGGTGTGTCCCTTGGCAACACACACAACAGGCCTATCCTGGGGATGAAATCGCAACGGCCAAAACCGTGGACTTGTCCTTCATTGGGGCTGGGGCCCGCAACCATCAAGGGTGCATAGTAAGCCACCAGCAGCACATGGCGCTGCTCTGGGAGTTCCCGCCCGTCCCATCTACATGACCTGCGCCTTCAACCCCACTGTTGTCTCGTGCACCAGGTCACACCCTCAACGTCGCATGGATTTCGTCTGTTTGGACAAACAGGGTTTGCCGCCCGACGCATCTTCGACGTTGGACGCTATATCAGATGCGACGGAACACCAGGATACCGCATTATGGTGTGCCGCGAATATGATGGGATGCGCTGTGGTTTTATCCCGGCCCAAACACCTCATCCCGCCGCCCAACCGTCGCAAGGTCTCCTCCTCTGAAGGAATGTTGAGCTTCCACTACGCTCTGCGCTCCTAAACGCCTGAGGCCTTGGGAGGCCCAAGGCCGCCGCCAATGACATCTCGAATGCCTCATACGTTACGCAAGTTATTCCTGCCACCTGCGGTACACAAGGAGAAGTGAATAAAGAAACATTTGGGGGCCATGGCAACGTTGTGGAGTTCTACGAGATCCAATCTGGCCCTCCTTCGATTCAGCAAAACCACCTTAAGGGTATGACGGTTACTCGTGGATCACCCGGGCTTTGCAGCCGCGTGTCTATGGGGACAGAACATGGCCTGCTTCGAGACACTCGGGAATACTCAACAGTAAGCCGCGGGCGGGAGGGAGCAAATCGACTCACGCCAGGGCCACACCGTACCTTACTGCCCTGGCCTGCCCATGCTCATTAGCCTGCTTCCTTCCTGGTAACGGCTATCATTGGCTCTTATCCTATGCAATCCAACAATCTAAGGCGAGCACGAGATCCAGCTCAGCTGAGCTCGGCAAGTTGATAAGGAAGCACTAGGACCGGGCTCATGACCGCTGTTGATCCCCCAGTCAAGTATGCGTGCCTGCAGTTCACACCGATGGTGTGATGCCGTCTCTGATTTTCTTCCCTACCACGGAGAGAAAATGCCGGTGCCAAGGCCCTCCATGAACCAACCTCCTCATCACTCTCAACTGAAGTCCTTGACCGACATCCCGTGTTTTCGTTCAAAGACGAGGACTTGCATGCGAACAAAGTCGGGCTCTTCGTCAATGTCAGCACTTGCCTGTACCATTTTCGTTTTGGCTGGCACAGGCCACTATCGACTGTGGTTTTCGGCCAATGATGCCACCTCGGTTACAAGCATCTACCACCAAAATACCACCAAATCCCCAGGACAGCCTGTTTGCCCCTGGAATTTTCCATTCCGTAGCGGCCGGGTCCACCCACTGGGTGGCTACCCCACAGGCGCTGAGGGTCGACAGGCGGCTTACCTTTTTCATGTCAGATTGCCGCGGGTTTCTGTTCCAGTCTTGGTCTGGAAAGCGGCCACTAATGACTGGGCAGGCCGTCAGACCAGTCAGAGGAGGACAAGCAAGGGGCAGGGGAGAACTATAGGAGGACAAGGCTCCATCCGCACGCGGCCTGGAAGCAACACTCTCCCCAGACACAAGGAGGCCGAGGAGAGGGTACCCGAATCTTAGTACAGTGGCATGAAAAGAACCTGCGCTAAGCCTCTGAGCTTTGCTTGAAGAGCGTGTTGTTTGACCTGCGCCACGGTGACTAGCAGAGTCGGGGTAGATTCCTCGTCATTTCTTCGCGATGAGAGACCGATTATACTGCGGTAGCGCTGTCTGCTGCACGATATTGCGGACCGTCCCACTACCGTATGGAGCGATTGAATCTGATGCCATCAATCACATCAATTTTTCTTTTCCCTCGAGCTGAAGAGTTTTGTAAATACACGAATATTAATTGCGGATCGAAAGCTCACGGCACGCCAGCAACGTCTGTCACCCCTTCCTTCTCTCTTTCTCTTCCTCTTTCTTCATATCTCCACTCGTTCCTCCTCTCTCGTTTTTGTTTGTTCTGGCGCCGGACCTGATCAAACGGTCTATCATGACGGTTGTCTTCTATCTCCCTCTCCGCCGAATGCCAAGTGCGACCGTGTCTGTCAGGAGATTGGGATTGAGATAAGGCACACCATGATCAAATTGGCTGATTGGCCGAGTTTTGTCGAAAGCCAATCAGCCGGCTCCCTTGGAAGACGGGATGAGGACTTTCCTATGCCAAATGGCGCCAGTAGCAGTCAGGCTCTGGGGTCCTCTGTTTGCTTCTACAACGTAGAGACGTTGCATGAGAGACGTCGTCTGGTCTTTTTGAAACCGATCATCACAGATTTCCCGTCCCGGAAGATGTGGAGGTCTAGGCAGACCAGGACCAGACAAGACGCAGTTGGGAGTCGGTTTGGGTTCGGGTTGGGAGGTCATGAATTACCAGATGACATTCCTTTACGCAGCTGGCATCGAAAACGCACCTTGTCTTACACATCAATTCCTCGGCAAGTTCAGCCCATTTTAGTGGTCTGGGTGTGCTCGGATCGTCCCCCGGTGATCCATTCTTCTGTTGTCCAGCAACAAGCGAAAGGCGGCGAGGCGCAGGGAGACGACATCACAGGACCACGGAGGTCTGTGACGCAGCTTGAAATCGAGCATGGGGGGGCGTTGTTGGATGGGATGTCCTCCTGACTGGGAAGCTCGATACGTATCTCTGAAGTTGGAGACACGGATACGGGGCAAGGGATGGCGGCAGGGAAAGTACCTTACATTACGGAGCGTACAGTGGGCAGTCTGCATTGTCATCGTCCATATCCTCCGCCGCCCTTCACCGCCCCATAGTCTCGACTTGTCCTTCCCACAAACGGCCTCCACGTAGGCTGAACCCAACGACCTAAGTGACTAACTCTCGGAACGGCGATATCAAGACGGGGGGATTTCTCGCGCTTCGCCAGTTGCACTCGATTTTTCGGGCCTCATCAACTGCCGTGCCTCGTTGTACTCGAGTCTAGAAGCGTGGTTGGCGTATCTGACGCTGAGAATTCCAGCTGGTGCGCTTTTGTTCCCATTGGGTCTCTGCCTCAACTTCCGCACCCGTCTGTTCTCGTTACTGCAACGGAGCCCCTGGACTCGCAGACAGCGGGATCCCGGCCACGACGGCAAAGTCTACTGCGTAGTACCGTCCAACGCTCGACGGCAAGATCCGCAACGCAGAGAGACACGGACTTTGAAGACAGAGTTTGCACACCCGCTCGTGGCAGTAAACCTGGGCAGCTGTCCTTCTTCTGACCTGAGCTGGACTTGGCTAGGCTCTACCTGGTTTTATCTGGCTCGGGCCGATCTGAGCTGCTTGGTAACCGGACCTGACCACCTTGTTTGGCAAATACCGACTTTAGGACAATCGTACCGTGTACCGCCTGACAAGTCAACCAAAGTAGCCAGGCCACGCTGCACGCGCCTTGCTTGCCACCATCACTAATGTCCTCGTGGAAAATATTTCTGAGAGTCCCAAACGGCCTATCCTGAGGCGCAGATGGACAGGAATCGGAGCAGGGAGGTACCGAAATCGAGGGTCACAAGAACTACAACTGGGTGGGAAGGGGGTTCCCGTTGTGAGATACGGGCGCAAAGTTCCTGCCGATATACGAAATGATACGGGATTCAAGACAAGGCTAGAGTTGAGACGAGCGTAGATTCCTACACCACTGCCTGTAGATAAAAAAAGGTAAATCACAGAGGATGATTGCGTCGCGTCACGTCGCGCCGAGGGCTGATATGCTTACATGCGAAGCGAGTGGGGAGGCCAGGAAAACGTCGAAAAGAGAGTCGCGACGCAGACGAGACGCTACGAAAGTCGGCAGCCTGGGTTGGCGCCTCGAACTTTCTGACAGCGGACAGCCAAAGTGATGTGGACGGGGAGAGTCATGATCATGATCAGCTTTGACGACAGGAAAGCAATGCTTAAGACTGACGGCGCCGCCCCAGAAACCAAGTCTCAAGTCCCAAGTCCCAACACTCATTGTTTGCTCGGTCTGCGGCCAGATCTGCAACCGCCGCCCGGGCTGGTGGATTCAGACACGGGATTAGGCGCGGCCAATTCAGCCAAGGCGCACATTTTCCCTGATTGGTAACGCGCTCCACAGACGCACCACGCACCACGCACCTCACCCACAGACGATGCCGGCCAGGCCCGTACCTAAGGCACCTACCTTGCCTTGCCAGGACCCGACGGGGCAGGACAGGACAGGGCACACGGTCAGGGGTGAGGCGAAGGGGGCGAGCTGGCGGGCAGCCAGATGACGGGCCAAAGACGACAAACCGGAGGTATGGCAAAACACGCACCATGGAACATCAACAATTATAAGTTAAGCACTTATCGGGCAACGGGTAATTCTTGGAAAAAAAAAAAAAAGAG
>JAOQIF010001025.1:0-30389 GCA_026260285.1 Colletotrichum sansevieriae
TATAATTAGAGTCTTCCTTATCCTTAGGCTATATTTTAGAGGGTTGAGATTCTAGAGATATATCCTTTATATCTACCTTAAGGGTTATAAGAATTGCCTTAATAATAAGGTTAAAGATATATGCTAAATAGCGAATATAGTATACTAGCTAGACTAGCGATACTAAATCCTTAGTAAGTTCCTTAGCTAGGATTTTAGGTTTAAAGGTGAGATAATTATCTGCTAAGATAGTCTAGAAAGTAATTGCTTTTTAGGTTTTTTAATATATTGCTTTTAGGAGTTATATAATAGCTTTTCCTTACTTTAGTGCTATATATCTATGATTTATATTAATAGCACCTAGAAAGACTTTCTATAACCTCTATTACTTATTAATATAGTAATAAAGGATATTAAGTAAGGCATACTTTAGACAGGGGGTACTCTAAATATTAATTATAAGGGAGACTTAAGTATTAGGAGGAATTAACTAGATAGCTACTCACTAAATATATTAGGCTTCTTTAGATATCTATTTTCAGATGGTTATTCGGGATAGGAGATAGTAAAGAGGACTTAGTAATAAATAAAAGTATTTAAATGCTAAATTTAAAACCGAGTTAAGTAAAAGATTTATCCTAATTATAAAATAAACTAATACTTATTATTAAGAGGTAGGGATAATTCCAGATTCCTATTTATAAATTACTATAAATAATTACTATAATACTAAGCTAACTTATAAGCACTTAGCCCTGCCTATGCTATTAAACTCTAAGATATGCTTTTAAGTTAAGATGCTATTATATAATACTTATACTAATATTCTTAATAAATAGATAGGTGAATAATTAATAATAATACTTATAAACTAACTTTAGCTCCCTATAAGCGATATAATAGCCTTAGTGAAATTATTCCTAATATTCGGTCCTATATAGGAGAGTCTAGAATAATTTCATATTTAATTTCTATTTAGACTTTAATTACCTAGACTAAGGGTTATATTTACTAAATTTAACCTACTTATAGTATTATAATAGAGTTTTCTAAAAAGATAAAAAAGGTTAAATAGTTTTAAGAATAAAAATAATAGTTTATAATTAGGTTTATAATTCGGGAGGTATAGATAGGACTAAGAGAGATCGAGTAGGAGTCTATTAGATATTAGGAAGATCTAGATTATATACCTTAAAAGGGTTTAATTAAAAAGGATCTAATTTATAAATATTAGAACTTAGAGAATCTAGTAATACTAATCGATTTACTATTAAAGAGATAAGGATAATTAAAATAGAAGGAGAGAAAATAAGCAGATTACTATAAGATAAATATAAATACTATACTATAATATAGATTAATTATATAAGGGTTAGTTTTAGGGTTTAAACTAAATTTTTAAATTTATTTATCTTCTAATTTTTATACCTTCTACTATCTTTTTTCTTAGTTATATCTAAACTTATATCTATTTTTAATACCTTGCTTACTAACTAGCCCCTTATCTAGAGAGAACCCCCCCTAAGAGATAGGGAGCTCTCTACTATAACTAGAGATCACCCTATTAGAAAAAAGGGGTAATAATATAGCGCCCTGAAAATAACTAATCATCGAGATACTATAGACTCCTTAGAGGGGTAGCATAAGCTCTAGCTAAGCTAGCTTAGATCTTAGTAATTAGTAATCCGAGCTAGAATTACTATCTACTTAGTTATAGAATCTTATAATAAAATTTGCTAAATGTACTAATACTAGCTAATTACTTATAGTATTATAGAGAAGGTAGCTAAGACTAGCCTAAAAGAAACTAGTTTAGATAGTAAAACGTTAGAAAACTTATAAATAGAGGCTTAATAGTAAGTAATAATTTATTATTTTTAATTTATTACTAAGAAAATAAAGCTATAGCGCTCTATAAGATTTAAAAATACTAAAAAATAATAGATCTTTTAATATTAAAAAGTATATTTACTAGAGTTATTTATAAAATAATACTTAATCTACTAATTTTAAAAAGGTATTAAATTCAGTTCTAATTAAGAGCTATAGAAGCTCTCTAAGAGATTAGTAGGTAATTTTTAGTAAATATTTTTAAGAGTAAGCAATACCTAAAATATCTTTAAGTATTAGTATTAATTTAAGTAGATATTAATTTATATGCTATTTATACTAAATAAATAACTTTATAAAAGAAAGACCTCGATTTAGTAAAGGAATTAATAAGAAAACTAGGAGTATATAGTACTAGATTATTCTAAATCAAATTAATTACCTCAAAAGATTATTATAATATTTAGTAATAATACTTATTATTTATCTTATAGCAAAACTCTAATTTATACTATTTATATATATTATATAAACTACTATCTTATTAAAGTAAGATATTTAGGAAATAGGTTAGCTTCTAGGCTAGTTTACTAACCTTATACTAATTATATAGGGTAGTATCCCGCTTAAGCTTAAGCTTAAGGAAGAAGGGGATTAGCTATAAAATAGCTATGAATATACTATTTATAGTATATAAGTAGTTAGCGACTTTATTAAAGGTAGTAAAGCCTTCCTAGAGCTAGGATAGACCTATAAGCTCCTAGACCTCTTTTTACTAACCCTAGCTAGTAATCTCTAAGAATATATCCTTAATAAGAGGCTTAAAGGAGGAAGTATAGCGACGCTCTATAATAGTATATAGTATACTATATATACGAAGAGCTAGTCTATAACCTAGAGAGAATATCCTTCTATAGTTAGTATATCTATAAAAGATTAATACAATATTATAATACTTATATCTTTATCTTCTTAATATATAAATTAAGGATAAGCTATTCTTATATCTTCTTAAATAGACGCTTTAAGTATTAATACTTAATAATATAGAAGTAAAAAAGAATCTCCTCCCTAGTAAAGAAGCTTTCTATACTTAGGAAGTTATTATTATTTCTAAGCAGATTATACTTATATATTATAATAAGAGTAAATATAGGATTGCTAAAGATATACTTAATCTTAATATAGAGGCGCTTAAGAACTACTTCCTAAGTATTATAGAAGAATTAGTATTTATAGATTTAGTTATCCTAGAAGAATTAGTAATTATAATAATTATTTATTATAATCTACGTATTATAATTAGCTTATTAAGGATTAGAGCACTCTAGTTAGCTATATTAGTTTGAGGTACCCTATCCTTAATACTAACTTCGAAGTTAAATATAGTCTTAATATTATCTAAATTTATCTAGGTATTATTAATCATATCTAGAGGAATATCCTCTTATTCTTTATTACTATTATTATTAATAATTATATTATAACTTAATATAGTAGGACCTATAAGCCTTATAAAAAGCTAGCTTAGATACGTTCCTTTCAATATATTAGATAATATTAGTATAAAGAAAGTAATTTAAAATAAAGATATTTACTATAGAGTATTAACTTACTAGATCTCTTAAGCTTTGAGGTTATTACGCTCTATTATAGATATATTAATCTATATATCTAAACTTCTTAGAGCCTTAAGCTTATAGGATTTCTACTATCTAAGGGCTTTTTTAGCCTAATTAATCGCTTTTTAAGCTTCGTTTATATTCTCAACTTATTAGCGCGACTTCTTAGTATTTATATTATTAGAATATTCTAACTCTACCTTTTACTTAGCTCTAGCGCTAGATCTAAGCGGTCGACCTATTGCTAATTAGTATAAATAATTACTATAAATCTATATAAAACATATTATAATTCCGCTTAGATAATATTTTATATAATATACTACTCTCTAATTAAAATAGTTATTAGTAAGTAAAAGTTTAGTATAAAGATTATTATATATTACCTATAGTAGTTATTATAATATTATCGAAGTTATTTAATAGGTGCTTATTAGGGGGAAGATTTTATTATTATTTGGAAAAATTAAAAAACTATGAAAATTAATTATAGGTAGCCTATATATAATATACTATAAGTATTATCCTTTTCTTCTAATTAAAAATCAAAAAATCAAAATACTTTAAATTATAGCTATAGATTGCTCTAAATACCCTCTTTTTAAAAAGTTAATCCTTATATTTTTATAATAATTATATAATTTACTATAGATTTATTAATATTTATATTCTATATAGAAATAGCTTTATACTCTCCTCAAAAGGTTTATACCTTCTTATAAATAATTAAAAAAAGGTATAATATAAATAGCTAAATAACGAAGAATTAGCTAATAATATATTTAACTTTTTCTTCTATAAATAATACTAATATTATATTTAATACTATATAAATTATACTATAAGTTAAACTTCTCCTTTATTATACCTATTCTTTATACTAATTATATTTAGATATTATCTATAAGAATAAAAAACGCCTAAAAGGCTACTAATATTAAGAAGGCTAGTAAGAAGTCTAATAAGTAGGCTAGTAAAGTACCTAAAGCAAGGAAGATTATAAGTAGTAAATTAGCCCCTAATAAGTCTATCTAAGCTAGAGCTACTAAGAAGAAGTATTATTAGCGCCCTAGTAGTAAGTTAAGATTAATATAAAAGATAACTATAAATTAACCCTTTCTAGCTAAAGCTCTCTATAAGATTTATATATATTAGAAATCTATTAATCTTCTTATCTATAAGCTCCCCTTCTAGCACTTTATATATAAAATCTACTAAGACTAGGGAAACTAGGATCTTTACTTCTAAGCCTTAGCTATCTATACTCTTTAAGAATCTACTAAGTCTCTTCTCGCTAGTATCTTTAAGAGTATATACCCCGATTCGTTACTTATATATTAAACTAATAAATCTAGTAGTTAACCTTACTATAATTCACGCTAAGCGTATTATTATTATACCTAAAGACCTCTATTTAATCTAGGTAATCCTAAAGGCGGGTAGGAACTATAGTAGCAATTAGTTCTAGATATAGATATCTATAGAATTAAAGAATTAAGTCGATTACTATAAAAGATACCTATAATAAGTTATATAAAACCCCTTACCTATAGGTACTTATATTAGCTATAACCTAAACCTATATAACCTATATAACCTATAGGTACCTATGGATAACTTCTAACATTCTGGGTAGTACCCGTTACTACCTAACCCATACCGCGGGTACCCATGGGACCCACGGGCTGGGTAATTTGCATCTCTAGTACTCATTGCTCAACTAGCTCAGCATCCCGTCCCCATGCGCCTCATAATCCATCCGATATGATCATCTCTCCCATTCCACATTTCCAGTGGCTGAACAAAAACAGCATGTACAAGGCCTCGTGAATCTTGATAGGTTTTCGCGCCCAGCAGAGAGTGGGCAACGCTCACCGTACAAAGCCCGAGACATCGGCGTCTCGCGGGTTTCCCCTCGAGATCAATATTTGATATTGGAGCTGAGCCAGCGATAGACTTCGAGACTAACTCCTACGGGATCATTCGGGGACCACTTAAGAGAAGGGAAAACCAGTGGACAGCGCCTTCCGCAGGCTGCCTAGCAGATCAATTGCAGCCATTGAACCCTTGTACGTCCGACTCGTTCCCCTTGTCCACTCGCATGGCCGCCATTGCACGTCAGCTCAGTCAAATTTCTTGCCTAGAATGTAACTTTCGACATAAGAAAGAAATGTTTCCGAACGACCAAATCAGTGGAGCTGTGGAGGTAGTCAAAAAAACCTTCCATGATTGAGATCGTCAATGCCGCACAGGGATTTCCATACCTTCGGCAGTGAGCTAAACTGCCGACGCACGGGAGACATCCAGCTTAATCCCGGATCAAGTGGCTCAGATCTGACAACGTCTTAGTTGCTAATGATTCACATCACATGGTATACTTCGAATCACCCTCAACAGTCAGCTGTGGCAGAAATCCTCTAAGCGAAGATTAATTCGAGTTGGCATACTCCGGCGGCCGCCGACGGGTCCCCCAGACTCGATTCCTGCCGGATTGACACTGAACCCTAAGGCACGCCACGTCCAGCTCTTCTACTTCCTTCCGCGTCCCATCTTTTTCGATTCCTTCCAATGTGAACGAATAGAGATGCCTGTTGCGTGCTCAATAACGTCTAAAACTGAAGCCCTCTTGGGAGACTTAGGAAGCACGAGTGAGACTATTCACTAGGTTTCCGGGAAGTGTTACCCAGTCTGGAGAAGCACTTGGCGGCTTGCCTTCTAATGAGGTATTTCAACTCTTCATCACATATTTTACCTACTTTTCTCTGCTTATAGTTCTTCACTGAATCAAACGGTAAAAGGGGAGACTTGGCAGTCCTGTTTTTGGGGCACCGCCTCACCGACCTTTCTGAAGTTCAACCGCAGAGACCGTCCATGTGTATATCGTGCTGGGTCAGTGCCCTGGCGCTCGCAAGCTCTTTCTGGGGGTTTATGGATACCTTTTCTCCTAAGAAGCGAATCTTGAAGCATTTACTGAAGTAAGCATATTAGAGGAATATCGTACGCACTTCTTTTCCAATAAATCTGATAGAAGTAGCGATTCACCACTGCCAGGTGAGACGGCAGGGGCTTTTTCCACCAACACCCCTAGATACATTCAGGGGCGGAAATTGGCCCGCCGATGCGATGCGAGCAAGGCCATGCCCTGCCAAGACTACATCCCCCTCAATAAGCTTCCAAACACACGTCTGCAAACGTCGATGAACTCGACGGCACCCAAAGTAATTAAGCTCACACCATTAACCTTCAATTTACCAATCTCAGGGCCGCCTCAAGATCAACTACGTTTGATCTGCGTCGACCAACCGCCACTCTGGGTTGCCAGACTTCGTCCTTCCGGGTAATCCCACCAATCCGGGCTATGTTCGGGACGACTCCCGACAGGCTCTCGTATACACCGCACAAGGTCCTTGGCGTCCAGTTGCAACAGTGCACATTGATGCCAAGCAAAGTCCAATCACGACGCATCTTTTGGTGGACTTCCCCCGTCCGAGTGGGACGGTGACAACTTCAAGTTCCTGTCCTGATGATAATGAGGTGGGCAAGGAGTGGTGGTTGCAACACGCCAAGACTTCACTGAAGAGTCCACCAACCGGGAGGTCTTTTACGACTCCGGAAGAATATTTAATGAATAAAACCAAGAGCCTTTTTTGCTTGTCTCTCAAAACTTTGCCTCTATACAGCTGGTCTTCTCTTCCCTTTCCATTCGTTCCAGACAATACAATTAGGGTTACTTCTACATTCGTTCTATCTGCGCTGGCCGCGACGGTTTCTGCCCACGGGTTTGTGCAACAAATCTTCCTCGGAGAGAACCTCGTCGACGCTTGGAATCCTTACAAAGATCCTTCCAAGAAGGCCAACAAGATCACGCGCAAGTTCAAGGACAACGGCCCTGTCACCGATGGACTCTTTGAGGTATATTTTCTGCACTCAGCACCTTGCAATATGGATAACATCTTGCTAACTCCTGACTTGAACAGACAGAAGCTACCACCTGCAACATTGGCAGTGACAAGAATAACGTGCCCTCGACAGAGACAGCTAGCGTCGCTGCGTGTAGTACTGTCAAGTTCATGTGGACTGAGTGGAAGAACGATCACCCCGGCCCCAGTAGGCACCTCCCTTTCCCCAATTCAAGCCCCGAATTGTCGCAGCTCATGCTTTGGAAGTCATGACCTACTTCGCCAGTTGTGGTGGCAAGTGCAGCGAGTTTCACGGCAGCAAAGGCAACGTCTGGGTTAAGATCGATCAGTCCGGTTACGACGCCAAGGAAGCTATCCCGTGGGCTAGCAAGAGGCTTCCTGAAAACAACAGCACCTACACGGTCAAGCTCCCTTCCAAGATCGCCCCAGGAGAGTACATTCTCAGGTCAGCCAGCAAATATCTGATTTCATCTCCCAATATGAGGCGATTGACATGTTAATCTCATACGCAAGGCATGAGATTTTGGGCCTGCAGCGTTCCAACAAGGACGGCAAGTGGATCAGTTCTACCCTGGCTGCCATCAAATCACTGTCACTGGTGGCGGAACCACTGAATTGCCTGAGGGCATTGCTCTTCCTGGTGCCTATAAAGCCGGTGACACCAAATCGGTAAGCGGCTTCGCCTCCATGTCCCGCAGATGATGAAGAACGAGTTCACTAATGAGCTGTTAGATTTTCCTTGATTATCGCAAAGTCACCGAGTACACCCCTCCTGGCAGTCCCGTTTGGGGAAATGATGGTTGGGCGCAGTGAGAGTCGTTGTCTGCTGTTTCGATCACATGTTTAGTTTTCATTCTGTACATAGTTGACAATCTGTCATCTTGTAAATGCAATTGAGAGGGCCATAGCGGGTGTTGAGTTTGAAGGCTTAGTCGACAGTTTTCCATAACAAACGTTAAGGCAGCCAATTTGATGATGTCTGATTTCATACGTCAAGGTCGCTTCGTAGTATTACTATGTACATGAGAGTATCAGAGGATGGAGAAAAGAAAAGTAAACAAGAAGGTGGAGAATGAAAAGGAAAGAGGAAAAGCGTAAAGGCAGTATCTTCCGCCGCCTTGTTACCGGCGGCATCAATGTAGGGATTCAGATCCTACATGTAGCCCACCGACGTTGCAGCAGTTCTGTTGTCCTTTCAGTGCGACGCCCAGTATTCATCAAGGGCGTCGTACACATCGGCGAAGCCAACGCCGTTGATGCGCCACTCACCGTTGGTGCGGTGGAATCTGAAGTGGTGATCGACCACGTCTTCGACCGACGACGACGGGAATGGTACAGAACGAAGAGTTTTGGGAGTAGTCAAAGTGTTGGGCGAAGTAGTCGTGGTGCCGACAAACAAACTTCATGACCTTGTCCGTGTTCAAGTAGTCGTCTTCGACACCGACGCCACCCGCGTTGGGAAAATTGCGCATCTCAAGTTTCTAACCAGCATACCTCGAGAAATCAATGATGATCTCGTATCTCTGGGCTCCAGAAACATACTAGAATTTTGTTAGCTTTGCCCAGTGTAAAAGAAAACTGCTGCAAATGTCCTTACCCCCAAGGTCGGAAACCTGCACAGGCTTGGTCAAAGGTCCACCATCTGCTGCAATGACCTGGAAGGGCAGCTATGCGTTCGGCGCGTTGGAATTAACGAGGTTAAGAGCGAAAGAACGGGAGAGAGATGCGTCCAACAGACGGAATCGATATTTACGGGGTTCCACATTCAAGAAAGGCCACGGCTGACCGTTGACGTGAATAATGTCGCCCCACAGACTGTCTTTCTCTCCAATAGTTGAGAACGAAGTTCCGTCCTCATTATACTGCTTGGATGTAAGAACCAGGGGAATATGATAGACAGCATAGCCAGAGGGGGGGTTTAGAGCGTTCTGTGCCTCATCGGTGATGAGACAGGCACCAGCTTGACCCATGTAAGCGTATTCGGCAGTCTACAGCTCCAAGTCAGCTGCGTTTCGGGACGAAACATATTCGTTGGAATGAGCGATTCTATTCAGACCGACAATGTGCATGATGTGGTCATGGTACCAACCGGGCAGACTGGTGGTTGGGGTAGTAGTAGTCCTTGTACTCTCCAAGGTTGGTGATGTCTTCAGCCCAGCCATAAAACGCTGCCCGAGAGTATGATCTGTGAAGATGGACTGAATGCTCAAGGCCAGCATTGGCAGCATTGGCAGCATTGTTAATGAAACGCACAACGGACTCGGTCCCACGAGGAATGATCGATGTTGGGCCTGGTGACATGCCGTCGCACCCAACCATAGTGGCAGGTCGAAGATTGGGATAGACGGCTTGGCTGAAAGGCTTGATTTCTAACTCATAGTAAGAAATCTCCTTGCGTCTGCGTTTGGATACAGGTTTTGCCTGGACACGAAGGTTTAGGCGACTAAACGAAGTCAATGGACCACTGGCTCAACTAATAGAAGATTGTCTATTTCCCGTAGATGCCTTCTTAAGCAAGGGTATTTCAGGAGCCCCCTTATAGCGTTATTCCCTTGTCTTCTTCCAGCTTCAGCGGCTTCCATTGACTAGCAGCCTAACCTGCGCCAGGATGCCGGGTTGCATTTTCCCGCAGGCATTGCGATCCCCGTCCCAAGGGTTCTTGAATCAAGATCTTGAATAGGCAGGTTTTAATGAATCGGCTCACTTTTCTCCCGAGCACCAGGCAGGCATGAGTCGCAAATTATAGACAGCGCGCTTCACGGAATGGATTTGTCGTGATGCCTTTAGCATCTCCCGTTCCCACCGCGGCACGTAACCTACGTTAGTTATAGAATAACCTTTCTCTAGGTTATTCCTCTAACTATAGTTATAAGTAACTACGTTATAGCTACTCTTATTATAATAGAAGAAGCTTTTTAGTAATTATGAATATAGCTCTATAGGATATTTCTTAATAATTATAAGCCTATGTCACAAAAAGGTGCGGTGCAGAGTGAGGGAGTCAGTATAGGTATAACCAAGGTTAAATATTCTTCTCTAGCCCTCTAACCTACTACATGAGGGTGCGTGAGAGCTAGAGGACTTATCTAGGGGGCTACCCGGTGGCCCCCCTATATCTCTAGACTTCTATAGACTTCCCTAGGATAGCCTAATAAGCCCTTTTCCCTATAATATTATTCTAGCTTATAATATAATCCCCCCCCTCTAAACTAGTCAATCCTCAGACTAGGCTATTTAATAATTATCTAGAGGGTACCTAGTACCTACTTATAAGCCTTCCTAGTTTCTAGTTCCTATAAGCTTAGAATTTAGTATTCCTTATTCTAGCTATATAAGTCTTCTTTAGATAGCTAGGTAGCTTAGAGAAGTAGTTAGCTAGTAATAGGGTACTTATCTTCTACTCTAGCTACTCTTATAGATCTTTTAAAAAGTCTAGGACTATTTAGTAGCTATTTAGATAGCTATAGCTAAGTTCCCTTATAAGGGTTATTCCTTCTTTTATAGGGTTATATTTAAATATATTATTATTTAAGCTTATTTTTATTACTTTAAATTCGCCCTCTAAATTATTATATTTTCTACTTATTATTATATTTTTAGTACCTTTATAGGGCTAATAAAGATATTCTCCCTCTAGGAGTAAAGGAGGGTATTATTATAATATAGGGGGTTACTAGTAGTTATCTAGTAGTTACATAATACCTCCCTATATATAGTAGGGTTAAATAAAGTTACATAATATAATAGTCTAGGGATTATCTTCCTTTTAGCTATATAAAAGGCTAACTTTAGTATTAAGTTAAAAATATATAAATATTATTTAGAGATTTCGCCCTACTAAAATCTCTCCTTCTTACTTCTTTAGATTTATAATAGCTAATAACTTACCATTAGCCTCTTGCTCCCCTATTAATAACTTTATTTTAATTACTATATAATAAATCTATTATTATATCTTCTGATACTACTAATACCGCCCCCTTCCCTACTAGCATACTAGAGACCTCCTATATCCCTATAATAAGTAAGCTCTAGGTATGCTCCTGCTATTACTACCTCCTAGTATAAGCAAAGTAGGAGCTGCTTAAGAGTAATATCCCTAAGATTAAGCTCCTTATAAGCTTAATTATATACTTTAAGAGTAATAGTAAGTACCTAGTCCTTAGCTCGTATTTATCTAGTGCTTTATTAGCTTTAGCTTCTACATTTATTACTAATTTAAATATTTTTTAAATACCTCTACTAAATATAAGTATTATACTAAAATAGGTAATAGAAAAGCCTATATTAACATAAGTTTTATTTATTACTTTCTAGTTTTTAGCTACTAACTCTCTATAGCTTACTTATTATATAATAACTACTACTAATAAGCTTAAGCGCCTAATAGATAAGGGTAGCTCTAAGCCTAATATTCTAACCTATTATACTAAGAATAAAGTAGGTTATCTAATACCTCTCTAGTACTTTACTACTAGTTTCTAATTATATTTAGGAGGAGATCCTCGCTACCTAGCTTATAGTTCAGAAGGCTCTCTAAGCTAAGAAGAATAATACTAATATTATACTTAAGAAGTATAAGGCTAAGGAGGTAGAGATCTCTATAGAGATGGAGGATTACTAGGTAGCTACCTTAGAGGAAGCTACTACTTACTAATAGCACCTCTCTAAGGAGGTAGAGAAGTAGACTAAGTTATTATATAATTAGTATAAAGAGCTCTGCTACTACTATATAGAAATAGAGCAGTTTACTAAGAAGTAGAAAGAGGTATAGAAGTTATAAGCTATATATATCTAGAAGTTGTTTAACTCTTATAATAAAGTTATAAGTTTATATAATCCCTACTAGTACCTTACTAGTACTTAACTAGTTAATATTTCTAATATATTTTAGAACTATAAGGCTATTACTACTAAGTCTAGTAGTAAAGATAATAGCTTTAGGGTAATAAGTACTAATACCTAGTAGATTTAAAATTTTTAGGAGCGCCCCTAGTAGGCTATTAATAATCTCTAGGTAGTATTTAGTTACCTTTAGGTATTTTTCTAGTCTCTTCCCGCTTTATTAGGAGCTTTTAGGCTAGTAAATTAAGATACCTAGTGTAAGGGATTAGGATTACAGCGCCGAGCCGGCGCCGAACCGGCGCCGAGCCTCCGCCGAGGTATACCCGCATTAGTCAGCCGAGCCGAGCCGAGCCCTAAAAAGGGGCTCCGCGCGCATAAGTAGCTAGAAGGGCTAACTTATCTTCTATAATATAACTACCCCCTATATTACTACTGCTCTTTCCTTCCCTAGCTTAGCCTTCTATAGGCTATAACCCTTATAATTAGATAAGTTCTACCTAATTATATAAGTAGCCGGCTCTAGAATAAGTAGTAGTATAAGATTAGGCCTCTGCTAAGGTGTTGCTAGCGCTTCTACGCTTAATAAGCTAAGTGAAAATTTTGCTTCCGAAACCCCTCTAGCTACTATAGGCCTTAATATAGCCCTTATTACTAAACTTATTACGACCGTTTAGCGCTAAGCTAACTAGAATAATACGCTTATTCGGGCTCTATCTATACACCCTATACTAGTCTCTGAGACTGAGACCTAGGCTTATAAATATAAACGCCCTCTAGTATATACTTATAGAACCCTTGCTAAAGATAGTATGCTAGCCTAAACCTGCGATTAGCTAATAGCTATAAAAGATAATAACACCCTCTAGCCCGGAGCCTCCGAGCTATAGAAGATTTAGTAGGTATTTATAAGAGTAACTACTAGGTTATAGATATAGTAGTACTATTACTACGCTAGCTTTATTAATCTAATATAAGCTAACTTCTCTATATTTATTCGCTAAGAATATATTAACCCTAGACTATAAGAGCGCTAGCTATATAGCCTCTTTAATAACCTTTAGTAGGAACCTAGCTAATAGCCTCTCTAGTTCTTTGCTAAGTAGTTAGCGATCTACTAAGCCCTTAGAACCTAGGACTTTGAAGAATCCCGGGCCTAAGCCCTTACCTTTTACTTCTAGCTTTTACTCTAGCTTTAGCAGGGCCTCGAATGCTAGAAATTCGATATATAGTAGCTACGCGCTATAGCTACTACTATAGAGCAGCTATAGGATATATACCCGGAGCGGTTCGCAGAGCCTATAGCGCTATTAGCATAAGTAGCTACTAACGAGCCCGCTCCGAAGAGGGCTCGTTTTAACTATAATAGCCCTAATACCCCGGGTAGTATATGCTAAAAATATAGCAAGCTAGGCTACTATAAAGCCGACTACTAGGCTAATCTATAGTATAAAGAGTATTATAAGAAGGGCTATCCTACCGACTAGTGCTGCTCCTGCTAGCAGGCCGCTAGGCCCTTAGTAGGTCTAGGCGGCCCCCGCGTAAGTATTAAAGCTATTATAATAGCCCCTAGGAGAGGGTATATAGATTGCAGAGGATAGCGTTTTCGAGCTATATATATCAGAAGATAAATAGACTACTACTACCGAGCCCTCGGGTATTAGTAGGCAAAGCCTGCTAGCACGTAGGTATAAGACCCGAAGCTGCGCAGAAGCTAATAGCGCGTAGGTATAAGACCCGAGGCTATACGGAAGCTAGCTGATAGCGCGTAGGTATAAGACCCGAGGCCGTACGGAAGAAATTAGCCCGCTGGCGCGTAGGTATAAGACCTGAAGCCGCGCGGAAGCCGATAGCGCGTAAGTATAAGACCCGAGGCTATATAGAAGAAGCTAGCCCGCTAGCGCGTAGGTGAAAGACCTGAAGCTGCACAGAAGCCGATAGCGCATAGGTATAAGACCCGAGGCCATACGGAAGATAATAGACTGCTAAGTGCCCGGGGGGCTTCCAGCGAAGCTAATAGCGCGTAGGTATAAGACCCGAGGCTATATAGAAGATAATAATAGAGCTGCTAAGCGCCCGGGGGGCCTCTAGCAAAGCTATAGTAACTAGGTGAAAGACCTGAAAGCCCGGACCCGAGAGATATAAAATAGATTAATTAGAAGCGCTATAGAGGGTTCGAATCCCCGCGCAAGCAGGAGTTTTAGGGATTATTAGACTTAGAGACTAAGCCCTCTAGAGGGGGGGTAATTATAAGGGATTAGGATTATAGCGCCAAGCTAGCGCTAAACTAGCGCCAAGCCTCTGCTAAGGTATACCCGTATTAGTTAGCTAAGCCGAGCCGAGCCCTAAAAAGGGGCTCTATGCGCATAAGTAGCTAGAAGGGCTAACTTATCTTCTATAATATAACTACCCCCTACGTTACTACTGCTCTTTCCTTCCCCAGCCCGGCCTTCTATAGGCTATAACCCTCACACCTAGCTAGTATACCCTACTTATACCTAACTACTAGTCCCCTTGTAAAGGTAGCGAGGGGCTACGGGCCACGGTTAGGTCAAACTAATAGCAGAAGCACCCAAAAGATAGGGTCCGTATTATTATACTACTTTTGCTTACCTCTTCTAAGATCCCTTATTCCTATCCTTCGGCGAGTATTTGCTGAGTCTTCGCTATAAGGGTTCTATACCCTAGACCTATAGGCCTCTCTATCCCTTTAGCCTATAATAGCTGAAATATCTCTAGCTTCTCTAGTCTAGGTATCTAGTCCCTTATAATTATCCCCCTTCTAATTATAGTAGTCCCTATTATAAGATCGGGTATCGCAGGTCGGCCTTCCGTTATTATCCTTCTTAGCTATCCGGGGTAGGCCCTAGTCCTTCACTTATTGCTGCTATTATCTAGCGTGGTATCTATTCGCTGAATATTTGCTAAAGGATAGTAGAGCCCTTAGAGTTATAGATATAATAGCTAGGCCTATAGTCCCGTTCCCTATAGTTCCTCTCCTTTTAGGCCCTTTTATGCTCTCTATCTAGGCTATTCTAAAGGGATCTTATTATTTCCTTTTGAATAAGGGTAGTTATCCTTATAATAACCTCGTTTTTATTCTCCTATTATTCGCCCTTTATTTAGCAAGTACTTTCTCGCGCTATACCCTTATAAAGACTTCGTTTTTTTATCCTATTATTTCCTTTTAAAAGAGGGCGGTTATCCTAATAATAGCTTTATTTTAGTTCTCCTATTATTTGCTTTTTATCTAGCGAGCACCTTCTTATACTATATCCTTATAATAACTTCGTTCTTTATCCTATTATTTCCTTTTAAAAGAGGGTAGTTATCCTAATAATAGCTTTGTTTTAGTTCTCTCGTTATTCGCTCTTTATCTAGCGAGCACCTTCTTATACTATGCCCTTATAATAACCTCGTTTTTTATCCTATTATCCCCCTTCTAAATAGGCGCGTCACGAGGCTATTAAGTAGGTCGGATAGCGATTATTATTACTAATTTACTACGCCTATCTCCTAGTAGGTAGCACCTATTATAGTAAGTAACTGCTGTTCTTTGCTATCCGAAGTTATATCTGCCTTTATAATAGTTTAGCAAGGTCTCTTTAGCTATCTATAAAATAATAGCTTTTTCCTACCCTAGGGTTAGTTCTTTTCCCTCCTTATTATACTATATTATTTAATAACTACTTTTATATTATCTAAGCCTTTTATTAAGACTTTATAAAACCTCCCTATCTTTTAATACTTCTTTAAATATTATAAGTACCGAGAGCCTTATTAGCTAACTCCTCGCTAAGTATAGCCCTACTAAGGCTGAACTTAGTAGTAGTAACTATTAGCGTGATTAAGCGGGTAGTAGCGAACCCTGCGTTAGTTACACCCTATAGCTCCCTAAGAATGCCTAGGTCGTCTATGCCTATTGCTATAATAGTAATTATATATACGAGTTATGCTAGGTTCGCGGTATTAAGTGCTATAGGGTGAGTTTAGTAACTATTTAATAGAGGTATAAGCTAACCTTTCCTATTTCCAGATTCCTACTTATCTTATTAGTACTACTTATTTCTATTAGAACTAGGTTAAGTATTATATCTACGCAATTACTACTAGCTAGTATTAATAGCGCGAGATCTTCTATATCTTTATAGCTATAGAGCAGGGGCAGGAGCTTCTCTAATGCCTCTATAACTAGTTAGTAAACCCTACTAGTCTTAAGCCTAGTTCTAAGAACTATAAGAACTAGCTCCTTGCTATAGGTATCGAGGAGAGTATAGCTTTATATACCTAGGTATATCTATAGGTTTCGCTCGAGGTAGGTTTTACCTTATAGTTAGTCTCGCCCTTTTATTAGTTTAATATATATTTATAGGCAGCTTGCTAGGCTAAGGATAAGGTTCTAGTTAAGGAGATTATAATATAGCTCGATAATACTCTCCCTACTTATTTATATAATAAGACCTATATCTTTAAATAGGCTACCTTTCTTAATAAGCTTACTAATATCTTAATAATATAGCTTTTAAAGAGCAATACCTATATATCTATGCTTCCTTTATAGGAGCCTTCGAAGGTCTAAGGTCCCTATATACTTTATAATACTTACTACTAAGCTCCTATTACTATTTTTAAGGTTATTAGTAATAATCCCGTGCTTCGACTAAATTCTTAGAAGAAGGTTAGTAACGCCTTAGCAATAGCTTAGTAATACTAGGTTTATAATAGCGAAGAGGATAAGTCCTCTGCTATAGAGGATAGCAACTCCGATAAAGCTATAGAGAGCAATAGTTAGGGTAGTAATAGCAGTACTACTAGCAAGAGCTCTGAGGAGGAGAGCGATAATAATAATAATAATAATAATAATAACGAGGGTGATAATAACAATAAGGAGTAGTAGTACTAGCGAAACTTCAGCGAGGGTGCAGTGGACTTCTATAGTGATATAAGGTTAGATACCTATAGGGTTTGCGTTATTCTTTATAGGGGGGTCTTCTCTTTAGCATTTTAGCCGTCTTATAGTTAATTAACTTTTCTTATTAATCTATACTACTCGTTATCCTACTTGCGATATAACTTATGCTACTATTTCTTAAATCTAGCTAGGATTCGTAAAGCGTTCGCTAAGTATTCTTCAGGCTCCTAGGTATTATACTCTACTAGCTAGCCTTTCTACTTAACTAAATATAGGGGGCTTATTAGCACTTCCCTCTATAATATAATATCCTTAACTTCCTATTCCTCAGGGTCTTCTTCAAGGTCCGGGAGCTACCCCTTAGCAAGCTTTTAGCTATACTATAGCTTAAGTAGAGCAATAGAGAAGATATTATACGCTCTGCTATACTTCTCCAGGAGTTATACTCTATAGGCGTTAGGGCTTATAACTTCTATAACTAGTATAGGAATAAATCTTAGGGCGAGCTTTTACTAACCCTTTGTGAAATAGAAGTTCTTTATTAAGAGTCCTATAACATCTCTAATATAATATAATTACGCTTTTCTTCTAGTATTCGCATTCTTAGCTTATACCTTAGTTATATATCGCTAGGTCTTAGCTATTCTTTAGCAAACCTCTATTCGCTTCTTAAGCCTTTTATTAACCCCTTAAGTCCTAATTTCTATATTTAGTAAGTAGTAGTTAACTATTCGAGGGTAGTATCCTATAAGGGCCTTAAATAGGGATATGCTAATAGTAGCATATTTGCTATTATTATATGAAAATTCGGCCTTAACTAGTTATATTACCTATTAGTTGCACGAGCCTTCGCTAAACTTTATAAGGTATATAGTTAGGGTCTAGTGCGTTCTTTCGGTCTAACTATCTATCTATAGATGCTATATAGTAGAGATGCGCCCTTCTATATCTCAGGCCTTAGTCTAGTCTCGCTAGAACTAGCTAGTGATTAGTTTATCTTAGTTACTAATAATAACCTCTAGCATGCTATATTAGTACTCGATCTCTTAATATAGGATCCTTGCTAAACCTGTAGCATCTAGTTGCTTAGTTATCACTAAGAACCGTGCTACTTTAGTTATCTAATATATAATTACTAGGATCGTATTATAAGTAACTCCGTTATCTTAGCAACTTTCTAGCAAACTAGTTAAGAAGTCTAAGGAAATCTATTAGAATAGGTATACTAGTAGTTCTAGTATTTATAGTAGCCTATATAGCTTATACCGTAGTATGCGCGCCCCTTGGCAGCGCGGGCACTCAGCGATATATCGCTGCACGTCCTCTATTAAATATAGCTAATAAAACTTTCATAAGATTAGCTTAGCTATCTTATTTGCTCCTATATACCCTAATCTAGGTATATTATAGTAGTTTTTTAGGATTTTATAGCAGAGGGATCCCTCTTCTAGGATAATAAGTCTTCTTCTAAACCAAAGGATGTTATTCTTATTAACTCGGTATCCTTAGTATTCCCTAGCATCCTAGCGAACCTTAGCTATAATATCTCTATAGAAGGGGTCTTTAGCCTATAATCCTCTAACTATCTATTCGAGATCCGCGCCTAGTTATAGCATATAAGCTATTTTATCCTAAATAAGCTCCCTCATTATAGTATATAGGATATACTATTCTAGTATAGTAACCCCAGCTCCCCCTAAGTCCTCTGGCCTATTGCTATTCTCTTATAGAGCAGTCAGCGTAGCACCTATATATGCTTTTATACGGGTAATAGCGCTAATATGCGTACTTATATGTAGTAGCTTATTAATACCTATCGTAGGGTGGTACTAACTTGAGGGTGAGGATCCCTTAACCTTAGAGCTAGCCCTCTAGCAAGGTTCTTATATACTTCGCTAGATAGCTCGGGTATAAGTTCTCGCGACTACTATAGTTCCTTCGAGCTTAGTAATATACTATCGAATATTTGCTAAAAGCTAGCTAATAAGCCTAAGTTTCTTTCTAAGGGTAGGAAGTATATTATCCACCTTAGTATCTTCTACTATATAGTTAGAGCGTTATAATAGTCTATCTGCTAGATTAATAACCCCTAACCTATGCTAGATTTCAAAGTCAAATGCTAATAAGTAGTAGATCTATTGCGCAAGTCTTCTGCAAATATCCCGCGCAGGTATAGCAAGCACTCCTTTTAGCGCTATATAGTCTATAAGTACTACGAATTTCTCAGGGAGTCCTTATAGGTATTACGCCTAGTAATCTAAACTTTCTATAATAGCAAGGAGTTCCTATTACCCCATAGCCTAGCGCTTCTCTATATCTAAGAGCTTCCTCAACTAGAAAGCTACTAGGTGCTAAACTATGCTATACTTCTGCGAAAGCACGCTAGATGCTGCTTAAGTAGATATATTAGTCTTAACCCTGGTTTCTAATATTAAGTTATAAGATCTTAGTATTAGATCTTTAGCGAATGCTCTCCGAAGTATCTCAAATATAGTCTATATCTCCCTTATCTAAGCAAAGGCTCCCGACTTCGTGCCGTTCTAGCTTCCCTTAAGCGCGCTAGTTATAAGGGCTATAATATAAGAATATCTTATAATAAACTTATAGTAAAAGTTATAGAAACTAAGGAACACTTAGATATCTCTAAAAGACTTAGGCACTAGCTATTTAGTAACTGCTCGGACTCTATCTAGGTCTATCCTAATATTATCTTAGGTAATATAGAACCCTAGAAAATCTACTTCTATCTAGTAGAAGTTATACTTCTTTAGTTTTATAAATAGTTTAGCAGCCCTTAGGTAGCATAGGATAGCATAGAGGTCCTTAGTATACTATTCCCTTATATCTAAGTAGATTAGAATATTATCTAGGTATATAATATAGCAAGTATCTAGAAGATTAGCGAGTATTTAGTAAATATACGCCTAAAAAGTTGCTAGGGTATTCATAAGCCTAAATAGTATTATAATATACTCGAAGTAACTATATCGCGTTCTAAACGCTATTTTCTACCTATTTGCCTTATTAATTGCAATTTAGTAGTATGCTTTGCTTAAGTTAATCTTCGAAATAAACTTCGCTCTAGCGAGCCTATCTAGAAGCTTGCTAATTAGTAGTAGAAGATAATAGTTCTTTACTATGATTTCATTTAGTCCCTTATAGTCTACGCATAGCTATAGGCTTCTATCCTTCTTAAGCACGAATAATACTAGTGCTCCTATAGAGCTAGTTAAGTAGCATATATAGCCTGCCGCCTCTATATCCCGGATATACTTAGCGAGTATTTATAACTACTCTGCTAATATAGAATATATTAGTTTATACGGGGGTTCCTTATTAGGTTTTAGTTTAATATAGTATACTGCTCCCTTTAGCCTCGGAACTTTCTTTGCATTCTTCTTATTAAAAATATTAGCAAAGTCTTTAAGTTCCCTAGGAATCTTCTTCTCCTACTTATTATCTAGCGAGTATTTACCTAGGGACTCTATATCCTTCTTATTAGAGCTTATAGTACTTATTAGATATATAATATAGGCCTATTAGCTATTCTCTATAATCTCTTATATAATCGCCTCTAGCTTAGCGAGCGAGAGGGGTTTATATAACTAGGTATATATATAAGTATCTATATAAATACCTTCCTATCCTATTAAGTTATTAGATAAAAGGATATCTCCCGCTCCTTTAGAGCGGGGGCTTATAATAAAAGCTTAGCGAATCTTCTATAAGTAACCCCGACTATCTATAAGGAAGAATATAAGCTAGTAGACCTTGCCTATAAGCATAGGCCTTCCCTAGAAATCTACTAATTTAGGGGTTATAATACTAATAGCCTCCTTTAGTTAGAGCCTCTCGATAAGGTCTTCTTATATAACGTCTATTGCTATATAGGTATCTATATTAACCTCTAATTCAACTTCGCTAGATGCTCGGAGTGCTAATACCTATCCCTTAATAGTCTATCCTACTAGAACCGAGGTGATTTCTAGCATAGTGCTCCTCGGGGTTATATCTATGCTTACTTATTTCCTAAGTCTTTAGTATTAGTTATACTAGGTATTATAATTACGCTTATCCCGCCCCGCCTTAGGTTTAGGTTCTAATTGCTACCCGTTAGCTATGCACGGGGTTCGGTATAGTTAGGGGAGATATAGCTATACTTCTTATAGTTATAGCATTAGGATCCCTAGGAGTTAGTAGATGTACTACTAGCGCTAGGCGTTATATAAGTATCTGCTAAGCGGTCGTTCCGGGATAGGGTCTCTAGGTAGTAATCCCTTAAGTCTATCGACCTAGGGGGTTGCGAGCCGCTCTTATAAGAGCAGTCTAGAGAGCCTGAGTGCAGTTGCTTATATAACTTAGAACAGCTAGTAGATATCCCCCCGCGTCTCCCTTCTATAATCTCCTATAATCTCTATATATATAGGGCGATAATATATATATTAGTATGGTTAATATCCTGCTTAAAGAGTTCGTCCTTTAGGGTCCTAATAAGGCCCTAAAAGAAGGCGTGCGCCTTTATATTACTAGTGCTTAGCTTACTAAGTGCTTAGTTAATAGACTCCTATTAAGCCTAATATATAATTAGTTTCTTATTATCTTTCTAGCAGCACTATCTTAGAGTATTATAGTAGTTCTATTCTTAGAGCTCAGGCGCAATATGCTACCCTCTTATAAAAATTCTAAAGTCTTCCTATTTAGGGTCTATCTAGTTCCCTAACTTATCTATAAGTATTCGCTAATAATTCCGCTATTCTATTTATAGGGTATGCTCTATTATACTCAAAGCCTACTAGATATACTAGCTATTAGAGCAGCTAGGGCGGTGCTTATAAGCCTCTTTAACTATAACGAGCTAATCTTCCCTTATTATACTAATAGATTCGCTAGTAAGGTGCGCTATATTATAATTCGGGGGTTTTTTATAAACCTTAGGCAATCGCTTAGTAGGAGCTCGGTTGCTTAACGTAGTAGCAATTAGCTCCTATTAGTTAGCTATTATAGTTATAATCTATTGCATTAGTACTTAGCTAGTTGCTTTATCTAGCCCTCTAGCTTAGGCTAGCCTATTAGCTGCAGCTGTGGATATCTGGCCTATTAGCCTATCCGGTTTATAGGAAGGGGTCTTATATACCCTATTCTCCTGCATATACTTAGTATTAATATAGCGAGTATTTAGCATAGGTAGCCCGTTCTCTTCGGGGCTCCTAGCCTCGCTTAAAGCATAGCTTCTTACCTCCCTTTGTTAGCTTATATTATCCTCTAATCGCTCGCTAGGGTTAGCTTCCTTATAAAGGTTTATACTAGCTATTTCGCTCCGCTCTTAGCGAATATTAAGTATAGGTTTTTTAGCCTAATTTATAGGCGTTGCTCGGGTGCGTAGTGCTATTATTATTACTAACCTTCCTAAAGCAGGGTAGAAGCAAAAGAATTATAAAGGTAGCGAGGGGCTATAAGCTATAGTTAGGTTAAACTAATAGCAGAAGCACCTAAAAGATAGGGTCTATATTATTACGCTACTTTTACTTACTTCTTCTAAGATCCCTTATTCCTATCCTTTAGCGAGTATTCGCTAAGTCTTCGCTATGAGGGTTCTATACCCTAGACCTATAGGCCTCTCTATCCCTTCGGCTTATAGTAGCCGAAGCGTCTCCGGCTTCTCCGGTCTGGGTATCCAGTCCCTTACACCCCTATTAAATTACTTACTAAATTATATAGGAATTATAATATTTTTGCTTATAATTACGCTTTATAGTTATTTTATAAATCTATAGATATATTATATTATAGCTCCTATAAATTATCTAGTTTGCTATAGCCCTTCTATTTGATGAGGTACTAATAGTTTTATCTAAAGCCCCTATGGGTAACCATATAGTCTACTAGATAGATATTATTATTATTATTAATTAGGATATCTCATAATAAGATAGCTAAGCTAAAAAAGGGCTCTAATTGCGTGGGCGTGAAAATATTATAAATTTAGTACTTCTTATTAATCTATAGCTTATATACTTATCCCCTATTAATTACCTATTAGATCCTAAATAAGCCTAGATATTTATTAGAAAGTTTATAAGAAAGCTACTTCTACCTAATATTTTTAGTTAAAAGTAAAATAAGGTCTCTTCTAGTAAAAATAATAGGGGTCCTCCGCTAATTATAGAACTTACTATATATTTTATTATACTTATAAAGTAAGTTAGTAATAGCTAATCTCTAGGTAAGTAGACTATAAACCCTCTTATATACTACTAAGACTAAGGCTTTTAGCTAGGGCTTAATATTATTAGGTCCATGGGGAGAATATCCTATTAGCAGCTTAGTAAGTGATATCTTAGTAGCCTTATAATAAGAGTTATTATAAGTAAATTAAGCTAGGTTAAGCTATATTACCTAATTATCTTAGTTAATATTATAGAAAGCCTATAAAAAGTGCTTAATACTCTGATTTTAGCGTTCTATTTAGCTATTAGTCTAGGGGTAAAAGGTAGTACTAATCTTCCTCTTAATAACTAGTAGGTAGTATACTCTAGACTAGAAATTACTAGTAAATAGTAGTCCTTAATTAGATATAATAGCTTCTAGGAGCCTGAATATGAGGAAGATATATTTAATAAGTAGTATAGCTAACCTATTAGTTATAGGTAACTCCCTAGTAGGGATATATAGGGAGTATTTTATAAATTAGTTAATAATAATGAGAATACTATTATAAGGTTTATTTCCTATTATAAGTAATAGTAGTAATTTAGTAATAAAGTTAATTAATATTTATTAAAAGGGCTAGGTAGGTATTAGTAGGGGTATAGGTTTACTATATAGGAGGTAATATCTTAGTTTGATATGCTAATATATTATATATATCTTAATATATTTCTTTATATTACTTTTCTATATATTTTAGAAAAACCACTTTCTAATCCTCTTTAGTATTTTAGTAATACCTTAATAACCTCTGGATAATTTATTATAAAATACTCTAAGGACTTTATTTTAAAGTAGGTAGTTATTAGGGATATATAAGCCCTCTTAGTATCTTAGGGTACTAGTATTATCTAGTAACTACCTTATCCCTTATTATTCCTACTCCTTATTAATATTAAAGGGATCTTTCTATTAGGCTTCTTTAACTTATTCCTAAAGCGAGGGTATAAGTTATTTAGAGGAGGTCTTTAATAGCTAAGCACCCTATCACTACCTAGTGCCTACCTTCTGAATAGTAGCCTTATTAAAACGTTATAAAAAGAGTTATAGAAGCAAGTCTCTAGCTTTATTAATCTCTATATCCTTAGGGGTATAGTTAGGTCTTTATAAGAGGCTATTAGCTAGGTTATAGTAACTAGGCTAGTATTTAATTTTAAAGTTAAATATTAATAGGTCTTATAATAGCTAAGCCTAATAGCTACTATGTATCTTCTTATTAGCGAGGTACTAGTAACCTAGGTAGTTAGTAATAAATTAGATATAATACTAGGAGTAAAGCAAGTAGGACTACTACCTTACTACTACCTCCCTAATAGCTAGTAGCTCTACTTTTAGCATGCTATGCCGCAGTTATATGCCTTTAAGCTTCTAAGATATAAATACTACTAGTCTCTATATATCCCCTTCTAACTAGCTTAATATTACCTCTATTATAAAGTCTAATATATTAGTTTTAATGCGAATTAGGAGTATAGGGTTAAAGTAGTATAAAATAGATACCTCTATAAATAAAGCATAGAGCTAATAGAAAGTAACTAATACCTTACTAGTTATTACTAGTTATCCCTTAGCTATATTAGCAAGTTAGTTAGTAAGCAGGCTATAGATTTTAGAGTAATTCTTAATAAATCTTCTATAAAACCCTATAAATCCTAGAAATTACTAAATCTCTCGTATTATAGTAGGTACTAGCTACTTAGCAATTACCTAGACCCTCTCCTATTCTATAGCAATCCTATCTACTAATATTATAAACCTAAGAAAGTCGATCTATTCCTTATAGAATTCATACTTATTAGGGTTTATATAGAGGCTATTAGCTTCTAATTAGGTAGGTACCTATCTTACTACCTCTATATAGGAGTTTATATTACTAGTAAATATTAAGATATTATCTAAATATATAATATAAGTAATATTAACTAGGCCTATAAGTAACTTATCAATAAAGGTCTAGAAGGTAATAGGTATATTAATAAGCCTAAATAGCATAATATAGTATTTATAGTAGCTATATTATATATAGAAAACTATCTTCTACTTATCTCCCTCCTAGATCCTTACCTAATAGTAAGTATCCTTAAGGTTAAGTTTAGTAAAGTACTTTACTTAAGAGAGCTAATTAAGGATTTTATTAATTAGGGGGAGAGGGGTGTAATTCTTAGTAGTTACTTAGTTAAGTCCCTAGTAGTCTATATATAACCTTAACTTACCTCCCTTCTTTAGGATAAATAAGATTAGCACCCCTACTAGACTTATTAATAGGTAAATCTACCCCTTTTATAAGGCCTTATAGATATAATCCCTTAACTCCTCTAACTCCTTCTTAGCTAGTAGGTATATAGATCTAAATAGGGGCTTAGTCCTAAGCTCTAGGTTAATAGGGTAGCTCCTAATAATCCTAAACTCTAGTACAGTCCTTATTAGGTTAATATTAAATACCTTCTTAAAATCCTAGTATTCTAATAGGATATTTGTTTTAATATCCCTAGTATCCTTAGGCTCCTTAGTATCCTCTGATTAGGTAGTAGTTAATATCTATTTAACTATTTTCCTAGTATCCTCAGGTTCCTAGGTATCCTCCTAGTAGGTAGTAGTTAATATCTAGTTAACCCGCGGTATACCTATAAGTATTACTCTTACTTTGCTTTTAATATGCCTAAGCTCTTTTCTAGTTATAATAGGGCAAATGCTTTTCTTATATAGGGGAAAGGTCTAGCCTAACTTCCTCTAATTAAGGCTAGGGTACTCCTCTATATACTAAGGGATCCCTAGGATAGCATCATAGCTATTACTATTACTAATCCTAAAGTTATATAAAACTATCCGCTAGGTGCCTATTATCACACGCCTTTTGGTGATGTAGTCGGCCATCACGTGGTATTCCACGTGACCACGGTTAGGCTCAACACCTATCCTTTAAGTAGGAGACTTCTAGTAGATAAGCTTAGAAGGCTCGGCTATTATAGAATATATTACGATATACCTATAATTGCTTATTATACTATTTATTATTATTCACGCTTATATTACTCTTTTCCTTGCTTTACTCGTAGTCTTAGCAACCCCTACTATAGCCCTAGGCTAGTAGGAAGACTATAATATCTAGTAGTATAACTTATTCCTTTTTTCCTTATCTAAGACCTCCCTTATATTATAAAGACTCGCAACGAGGTAGAGGACTTGGACTCGACCTCGAAACTCCCTCCTAAAAGTATTTATATATTAAATAGAAGGAAGTTAAAGAAGTTAAAGAAATAGAGGTCTTAACTATTAACTTATATAGCTAACTATTCGAGTTTAATATTAAATTAGTATAGTAATCCCTCTCTTATAGAGGAATATTATAACGCAGGAGATATAGCTAGAATTAGATACTATAATAAGGCTTATAAGCTCTATAGTTTCTAGCAGGCTTATAAAGACTATAACTTTACCCTTAGCTTTAGCAAATAATTTCGCAACTAGATAGCAAACCTCGCTTCTCTCGAATAGGATAATAACTATATACCCTATATAGATATCGTCGATATAGGCTAGAAGGCAAAAGCTAATCTATACTATTACTAGATACTCGAGCCTAATAACTATATAGCTATATTAATTAGTATTATTAATATAATCGCAGCTATAAGGGATACTCTAGCAATAGTAGCACTTTTTATACCCCTATCTAGAGAAAAAAGCCTTTATAGAGCTAGCGAGAGAATCACCCTTCTGCCCCCTAGAGATAAAAGAGTTATAACTCCTATCTAATCTAGCTAGTTAAATATCGAACCCCTAGGACCTCCTATTAAGGCAAGAGCTATAGCAGATAATATTTATAGAGGGAGCAGAAAAAACCCTAAACTATAAGTTATAGCGCTAGAAGATACTATTGCAGGACTATTAGAGCGAAAAATCTATAGAATATTATAAATTCTTTATAATACTATTATAAGTCCGCTAAAGTAGGATATATTAGTAGGGAGGACCTAGCTACTATAGTAGAATTTAGCGCTACTACTAATATTTTCACTATTATCCTAGGGGCCCTACCTAGAGCTGCTAGCCTAGGGTCTTGAGGCTTTACTCCTTTGAGTATTTAGCTAGCTCGAGGCTAATATTAGGGCGCTATAGCCTATAGGAACTCAATAAGAAGGTAGATTTACCTAATAATATAGTATTTTTTAGCTAGATACTAAGAAGAAGTATAGCATAGAGCCTATCTTTTATAACTAGGATATTCTATACTATAAGGAGATAGATCTATAGATCTCTAGCCTAGATGCTAAAACTACTAGCCTAGCTATAGCTTTAGAGATTATATAGAATTAGAGCTCTCTACTATAAGGAAAAGCATTTAGCTAGTAAGAATACTAACTCAGGCTAATTAAATAATAGAACTACCTCCGCGCGGGATATCACGCCCTGCGCGACGCTATTAGGAGACGCTTTATACTAACTTAATAGGAGTTTATCTAATAGATCGCTATATATAGGTTTATTATAGAAGACCTTAAGGGAGATAAAGATATTTATAACTTTACTTAGAACTATTTCAAATATAGCAGAGCGTAGATAGGACTAATATCTATAGTTAATTAGCTATTAATAATCTTCTATAATATAATTAACCTAGAGCTTTAGCGATTCCTAGATAAACTAACTACTAGCAATACTCTCGAGGATTACCTTAATATAGCTAAGAAAAAACGCAAGGCAGTTTAGCGTAGACTCTAGGCGCTAATTAGTATTAACTATATATTAGAAGAATCCGATGACGTAATATAGACTAATAATAAGGGATAATAGATTAACTAAGACTTGTAACGGGATAATTATAATAATCCGCAACCCTAATAATATTACTAACCTTAGTAACGCTTCTAGCGCTCTAATAACTATTAAAACTAGAAAGATTACTACCTATAGAACTAGCTATAGAGAAACCCGGGTTTTCGATATTATATAAAATATAATAGACCAGGCTAGACGGACTTAGACGCCTATTATATATAGGAGGATTATAACGATAACTATAATATTAATAACCTTATTAATAGCAGCTATATCCTACTAGATATATAGGAAGTCCCCTATGATTTAGCTACCCTATTAGAGCAACTATGCAAAGAGGAAATAGCGGGCTAGATAATAGATATCGCGGTTATAGCGAGAAGCCTACTAGCGATCTCTCTAACTACTTCAGTTCTAGACTCTACTATATATTATATTAATAATATAGTGAATTTCATAGGTCTTATTGCAATTCCCCTAGTAAATAATGCGCAGGTATTACTTAAGAAAAACTAAATTATTAACACCTAGGTAAAACTAGTAAAACGAATAATACTAGCTAAATAGATATATCTCCGCCTTAATATAAAAAGCGATAATATAGCTAGCCTAGAGGAAGTCTATATTAATATAAGCGTCTTAATAACTCTAGTTAATAGGAATTAGGTGCTACGCTTTGCGCGAAATCTTATGTTTTAAACGATAGAACTATAGAAGATAAACGTAGTAGACTTAACTTTTTATATAATAGAGCAGGTTATATTCGACTTCTATATCCCAGGCACTATTAGCAATATAGAGATCTATAGCTACGTTATTATTATAGCTAGAGTTATAAATACCCTCGGAGCGAATCTTCTGCTAGGAATACTATTCTATAAAGATTACGGGCTAGTTATAGACTTTAATAAGAGTATAGTTAAGTTCCGCTTAGTATATAGAATGCAGTATCTAGTTTAGTTTAGGAGATAGCATCTAGTAACTAGATGAGTTAATAACGCCTATATTATAGTTATTCCCCCGTAGAGCGACGTATTTATTATAACTAGCTTTATCAACCTCCCTAAGTTAAGCTAGTAAGGCTTTAATACTTAGTAGTTTTAATCTAGTTATATAGGCGTAGTTAATATAATAGTTATAGCAGATAACTTTAAGCTTATCCTCATGCGAAATATAATAGATAGGCTAATAATAATCCTAAGAGGATAGCAGCTAGGCTATATTATTCTAGTAGAAGTAGAGGAGATTACTAACCTCGTTAACTACGCAGATATCGTTACCCTTATAGGAGGAGAATCAAACTCGCACTAGTTCTCGTAATCTAAATTCGATAGGGCTATGAGTAATATAGTAGCTAGCGCGTAGTTTATAACCCTGCCTATTAAATCTAGCCTAGGACTGCTTTATCGAGCGGATAATATTCTATCTTATAGAATATCTAAGCTAAAAGATATCCTAGTTATATAGAATAAGAATAGAGTTAAGGTCTATAATTAGGATATAGTTTTTACTAGTAGACTTAAGGAAATCCTCGATAACTGAGATATCTATTATAATAAGGGGATCGTACTTATGCTAGATAACTAACATATACGTATTAAGCTTATTAAAGGATAGCAAAACCAGAAGGCTATAGTAAAGCCTTACCCCCTTAGTGCTAAAGACCTCGAAGTCGTTAAGAATATCTATAGTAAGATATATACTAATAGCAAGATAGTATAGGGTAATAGGCTAATCCTAGTTATCTATCCGCTCTTCGTTATATAGCGAGTAGTTAATAGTATGAAAAAAGGCAGGGTTGTTATTAACCTTTGCCCTCTTAACCGAATCACTATCCTAGATATATACCCGCTTCCTAACTAAGATAATATAATAGATACCCTTAGAGGGAAGAAATATATAGCGATATTTAATACTACTAGGTTCTTCTACTAACTACTAATCTACTCGAGATATTATAATAGGATAGTAGTAATAAGTCCCCGCAGTATCGAGGTTTCTAATATTATCCTTATAGGATTTAAGAACTTACTAGCCTACGCCTAGCGTTTTATAGATCGCCTCCTATATAACTACTAGCACTTTACTCGAGCTTATATTAATAATATTATTATTTTCAGTAATAATAACGAGGACTATCTCCAGCATATCGATATTATTCTCAAGCTCTTTAAGAATAACCGCCTTTATATTAGACCTAAGAAGTCCTTTATAGGGTTTCCTAAAGTAAGACTCCTTAGCTATATTATAAATACTAATAATATTAAACGAATAGAGGATAGGATTATAGCCTTTAAG
>JAOQIF010001026.1:0-30294 GCA_026260285.1 Colletotrichum sansevieriae
TATTAGTAAGTAAATGCTATAAAGTTAGCTTATACTAGGTCTCCTTCTAGCCTAGCCCTATAGTATTACTACTAGGTCTATAGGGATAGGCTTATCTTTATAAGCGCTTATTAGACCTGCTGCTCTAGTATACTACTAGCGCGTAGTTAGTTTCTATTTTTAATTACTTAGATCTAGTTACTAACCTAGTCTATAGTAAAGTCCTTAGTTATAATATAGTAGTTATATATAGGGGGCTTTTTATATTCTCTCTATAAGTATCTTATTACTAAGCGATTAGTAAGTTCCTATAATAAGATAGCGGTTTATTCCTTATGCTGCTATTATTATAGATATATCTGCTCTATAAGGCTCTCCTACTATTTCTATAATAACCCTATAGCTTAAGCAAGGATGCTAGAGATACTAGCTTCTCGGGGTATCCTAGGCGGGGTGCCCTATTAGCTATTACTTGCTATCTATTTACCCATTAAGGGGTAGTCTGCCTAGTTTAGTGCTACCTAGGACCTAGCCTAACCCCTCGGGGTTATTCCTCCTGCTATATTATTACTAGGGTTATCTATTCCCTTAGCGTAATATCTATACTATATTCCCTATATCTTAGGGCTTAGCGAATAATTAATATCTTATTAGCTAAGACCCTATTAGTTATATTCTATATACCTAGCGTAGAGTTTATTATAGTTAAACTCTATTACTAAATTATTAGTTTAGTATTACTAATTTGCTTTAGATATTCTAACTAATACTAGTTTCTTAAATCGAGGTAGAAGTAAGAGAATTATAAGAGTATAGCTAAAGGCTTAAACTAGGAAAGGCTAGAATATTAAAATATAGGTATCTATTATTATATTAAACTATTACTTAACCTTCTAAGTTTTTTACTTATAGAGTTTTCTCCAAGGTATATTTATCCGCCCCTGACTTGCTGACGTTTTGCTAATAGCGTGGCTCTGCATCCTGCACCCGCTATTGTTCCTTACAACTAGATAAATAGTGAATATACTTCTCTATAGTTAAAAAAAAGTTATTTAGACTAAGTAGTCTAACTAGTTGAGAAGAGATTCTTAATAACTATATAGAGTGTATTACTCTATTATAAAGGAGTTCCTGATTTCTCTGAAGAGAAGGGAATAGGATAGGCTAATTCAGATGAATCTGAAGTAGTAGAAAGAGTTGACAGTTGCAGAGTTAATAGTTATAGCGTTAATAGTTGCAGCGTTGATAGAGTCTTCTAAGTAGCTAGGCTTATAACCACTTAGAACGAAGGAGTGCAGGTAGACGACGATGATGAGATAAATAGATTATATTATAGTGAATAATAATAACGATGATAATAATGATGATAATAATATCTAAGATATATCTCTCTAGGTAGGGAAAAGTGACTATATATATAGTTATGAGGTAGGTAACTAACCTATAATAGGCTTAGTTAACTATATATAATAACCTTTACTAGCCTAAAGGTAATATTTCAGTAGTAGGTTTAACCTTTACTAGCCTAAAGGTAATATATTAGTAGTAGGCTTTTAACTTTTACTAGTCTAAAGGTAATATATTAGCAGTAGGCTTAACCTTTCAGCAGTAGGCTTAACCTTTCAGCAGTAGGCTTAACCTTTACTAGCCTGAAGGTAATATATCAGCAGTTACCTATCAACTGTTATTTGAATCTTCAGTTGAGAAACCTCTTTTATATGTACTTATTAGACGTATAGTCTAAGTAAAAGGGCTCCGCGCGCACAAGTGGCTAGAAGGGCCAACTTATCTTCTACAATACAACTAACCCCTATGTTACTGCTACTCTTTCCTTCCCTAGCCTGGCCTTTTGTAGGCTATAACCTCACAGTATATTAATTATAGCTTAAATATATTTTAGTTACTAACTAAACCTATAGATTTCCTTAACAAATAGTTTACTTAAGGCTAGGTTAATACTACTTAGTTTAATTAGAATTATATTACTTTAAGCTACTAGTAGTTAACTATTAATATCCTCCTAGATATTAAGATAGATATTTAAATACCTTCCTCTAGTAATAAGAAATAGAAGCGCTCTAATAAGAATATAAATAAAGTTAGTATTATTTTAATTCCTATTAAGAATATATTTCTAATATAATGTAGCTTATTAATCCCCCCCTTACTTCCTCTTAGAAGTATTTCTAGTAAATAAAAGAGATTAAGGAGGCTAATACTATCCGTACTCTTAAGGCTAAAAAGCGGGCTCTAATAAATTCCTTTAATAAGGAAACTAAGGGAAATAATAAGTTTATATACTAAGAAACTAAAGTAAATATAATATAAACCTCTTCTAAATATAATTAAAGTATAATATTAATATAATCTAACTTTAACTTATCTAGTATTCCTAGTATTTATCTAAGAAAATAGCTTAGAAGCATATTATTAGTTTAAATCTATTAATAAGCTTTTTTCAAGTAAAAAACCTTATAATTTACTCTTATTAATATTATAGATTATAAAATAAACTCTATTATAAGTATTCTTTTAAAATATTTAGAATATATTTCTAATATATTTAGATTATTATAATTTTAGTAATCTTAAGTATATTTATATTAAGTTAATTAATAATCGCTATATCTAGCTTACTCTTTATACTAAGCCTAATAATAAAAACCCTAAAGCCTTTTAATATTATATAAGTATTACTTATAATATTACTCTAATTAATAGAATTAAGAAGGGAAATAATAATTATACCCTAGGTCTTACCCTAGATCTTATTTCTAATTTTAGTATAGAGAGAGAGAATAGTAGTATCTAGAGATTAAAGATAGGAATAAATAGTAATTATAAATATAATATAATCTAAATATAATTCTATAAGTAGTATTTTTAGGGCCTTATAGCCTAAATAAATACTAATTTATATTATATAATCCGTTTTATATAATTTATAACTTCTAATAGTACTTGCAGCTAAAAGTAGAGGGGGGTAAGATAAGGTTTTACAGAGGGGTAAGCTAAGGTATAGGCCGGGCCTAGTAGTATTAATGATTACATGGGGTTGCTTGTTAACTTATGCGTTTTTTTTTTTTTTTTCTTTATATTTTCATCTTGGGGTAGGATATTCGGCACCCCATCCTGGCTATTCGGCACCCCATCCTGGCTATTCGGCACCCCTCCAGCCATAGCCAAGTAGGCGCGCGCCACGTAGGCCTCCGACGACCGGCGAAAATAGCAGTCGACTTATTAGGTAGAGGCGGCAAGAGCCCTCCTCTTAGCGCTATTATAACGCGCTACGTAAGTACAAGCATAAACCTCGCAGTTACCCTTCAAAAGGAGCGATAATACTACGAATCTAGCCTCATATATAATCTTATTAAGGGCGGCGTAGGTATTACTACTTAACTTTAGTTATAATAGTAATAGCAGGGTAGCAGGTATATTTATTATTATTATCAGTCGACGAGGCGTGCTTAATCTTAACTTAGGATATCGTAGGTAATAGTAAGTAGGCTTTAAATAACCTCAAATATTAGTAAGACTAGTACTATCTTTTTTAGCAGGGCGCGCCCGCAAAAGTCCGATTACGGAGGTTAGAGATAGGCTGTGGCTGGAGGGGTGCCGAATAGCCAGGATGGGGTGCCGAATATCCTACCCCTTCATCTTTGATCATTCCTCAAATTTTCGTTGAAGACCAGTAGAATGTTTTTGACGGCGTGGCTGACACCGAGATAATCGATGGCCGGATCGAGTCACTTTGACCACTGATTGATGATTGCTTCATGGCCGGTCATCACATCATCATCCACCGCAACTTACGCACAGAGATCATTTGTACTCTTCAAGTGCCACTGCCTGCCAACACCATTCACTGGAGATTGGGGGAGTCAACATGCGCTCAAGTGAAAAACCGCAGATATCTGCTACCCTACGATCGATTTGACTATCTCTTCGTTGATAGGTCGCACGATGCTCCGGTCCTCTACCCGACCGATCCAAGAGCAGATCTAGCCATTGAATCAATCCCAAGCTTAGAAGCCTCAGCCTCGCAAGATCTTCTTGCCCTCCTCAAGCATTTTGATATCATTTGTCAACGATTCACGAGTGCTATTGCTCATTGAGTCTTCTCCTGCGATCATCTCCAACTGCTCAGCCGACATGTTGAACACGCGGGTGGTGGACAGAACTCCGAGTGGACCATTCTCATTATCCAGAAGGAAATGGCCGATAGCCTGGGTGCAGATATTGTCGACGAATCGGGCGCGGGCAATTTGGTAGTAGCTCTTGAGGACGTCATGAATTGATGTGGAGGTTTCCTGGAGCCCGTCGGCGTTCTCAGGCACTTGCGACAGGCTTTTCGCAGGCACATATTCCGCCGAGGTGCGATTGGCATCATTGAGAGTGGCCTTCATCGACTCGAACTTTTCCGCCCATCTCTCAGCTTTCACTTGACTCAGTGACGCATCGAAAGCCGGATTGTGCGTCATCGCGCGTCCCTCACACTCGATGCGGAGAAGGAATTTGGCGTGGTTCATAGCCATGCAGTATCTCTGGATCAAGTCTTCCAAGATCGAGGACCAGAGCCCATCGAAGACATTGTCGTCGCTGCAAGCCCTCAAGACAGTAAGGTGGATGAAGTTGTGTACAACCAGAATCACGTTGCTGATGTGGGCTAAGGTGATGGACTCCCACTTGCTCGACTGGGTCTTGAACGCCGTTGGTATCATTTGACCTCCGAACTGGCTATTTGTGAGTTGATGAAACGCATTGCCTCGAAATGATTTCACTTACAGTACCAACGTCGTATCCACGTGATCCGTTGAAAAGTTCGCCCAGCTGACTGAGGATGTCGCCATCAAGAGGATCGGCGCAAAAGCAAGGCTCTGACAAGACGCTGTCAAGCTCACCCGCCGTATCATCAGGCAAGGCAAAATTCAGGGCGTAGAGAACCTCTGCTCGCCGAAAGGGTACCCTCGTCGGCGAGTTCGCTGTCATGATCAAAGGTCAGGCTGCTCTTCTCATTGGTGCCAGGCGTCCGATCGTCGAAGCACACAGTGTGACCTCTCTGGTAGAGCATTGCCGAAAAGGCATCGTTCATTGCTCTAACCCGGGTGACGAGTCTCAAAGCAGGGTCCTCGAAAATTGGATCACCTGTATAGTAAGCATTTAAGCCTAACCTGACGAGCTTGGTGAATCGATCCGCAATGTGTCCGAGATAACTTCTCTGCTCTTCTGCCGTTCCACGTGGCTCGCCGAGAGCCACGATCTGAGCACGAGCCTTGACGAGCTGTTGATTGATGTCGCGGCCAACTTTGGGGAATTCGCTCTTGGTTCGGTCCATGAGAAGTTTGCGCAAACAGCTGCGCAGAGCCGGTATTCCCAAGCGCGACTTGTCAAGCTTTGCCCACGGGTCTTGGGCGAAGAACAATTTCTCCTGCATGTCGCGATCTTCCTTGCTGGAAGTCAGATCGTCCGCGCCACGGTTCTTGACAACATAGTAGCCAAGTTGAATATCACGCCGTTTACCCCGGACAAGGTCCATCACTGCATGGCGGGTGGCATTCTCCGCAACCAGATCAGGCTTGGTGAGAACACACAGCGTTCTCTTGCCATCGGGGTCGACGTCTGCAGCATAGTTCAAGATAGTTTGCGTGGCCACGTCGACGTTGCAAGGAATAACAGCGAGAATGCTGCCCAAAATCAGTATGGCCCGAAGGCATGTGTGGTGGGTTTCTCGGTGGTTGAACTCACATCGTTCTCGAATCCTTGATGTAATCTTTCACCATGGACTTAACCAATGACACGTCCCGAGAGGTCGTCACACCTGGACAGTTTGTTAACAAAAGCTCACAGAGTGGTAGTGTACGAATAGCAGCATCTTGGATGCAAGTGTGGCATTCGAATGATGTGCAACAGAACACCTCAACTTCAAACACGAAGCCTAGTGAGACGAGAACGGGATGAAGGTGAAAGGGGAGTAGGTGAGTAAATCGTCCAAGAGGAAGAACGGCTTGAGGTTGTGATTGGGTAGATACTAGCAGCAATAAAACCAGACAAAAAATGAATGCAGGTCCTGGCTACAACGTACCTTCCTGGGGATTCTCAAAAATTCCTGACAGCCAACTCAGTCAGCCATTTCCATTGAACTCAAGCGTTACGTTTTCTAACCAGGAACATCAATGATGGTCAGGTGCTCCTCGTCAGGGCCACATATCTCCACACGCAGAATATCTTTGCTGAAGGCAGCGCCAGCAGTGGAGGAGTCCGACGTGGTCTTGATTCCCATCACCTTGGAGGCCTTCAATCGGACAAATCAGCGCCAGGCTCAAACATAAAATGAAGGACATATCCTACTTTCTCAAGGACCTCGGCGAACTCTCCACCTTTCAGGTCCTGCAGAACATGCTTGAACGACTTCGCAAGCTCTTCTCTTTCGGGAGTGCCATCGACGGGATGGATCGTGATTACTATGCTAGCGGTCTGCTCCCGGCGGCAGACGATCTCCGTGGCATGGCGAGTGCAGAGTCCGACCGATCTCGGAAAGTAATAGCCAGTCAAGCTCTCAAGCACACTCGACTTGCCCGACGACTGGTCACCCACGACAACAAGCTGTGCAGTAATGAATCGGTCAGCAGGACACTAACTAAGATAGGTCAGCCAATCGGTGGTTGTTGTTCTTCCATACCTGAGGAAGGGGAACTTGCTTGGATATACCAAGCTCTCGAAGCTTGTCGATCTTATCCAGCAAGTGGCGATTGCCAAGGCCTGTCTGGGTTGACTGAACAGGCGCCATATTGGAATAGTGTTGCGCTCTGGTGATGATGAAGTGAAAAGGTGAAAGCGGGGAGTGGGTAGGAAGGAGGAGGAGGTAGAAGGAGAACGAGGAAAGAGCACACCTAATAGAAGAGAAAAGAACAACAAAGGAATAGAAGCAGGCCAAAGAATTGAGAGCATATATGGCGCTAGACTAAAATATCTTCTAGGCACCTGCGGTTGCCTTAGTTGAAGGGCACGCTTGAGACCAAGACTCACCAGTGAAAAAGGTTGACGGCAGACTTAGCAAACGATACTTTGAAAGAGGGATTTTCACGCTTGCTGCAGGCTAGGACCTAATCAGTCCAGTTAAACCATTACAGATACTTGAGTTATTGATCAGGTTACCTAGGCAGCTGGGTTATAATGGTGCCTACTTGAACATGCTTGGAGCCTTCCAGTAACTACCTATGGATTCCTTAAATTATTCCCTCACTATAGACCGCAGTAAAAGTATGCCCTGGGCAGTCATTGAGATAGAAAGGAAACTAAGGCATTGTGTTCGTTGGTAGAATGAGTAATTTTGCCACCCGTATGAGAAGTCTACATACGACATGTAGATCAAATGTACTGTGTTTTTGCGGATTGAGTGAAGCTGGAATGCAAACGGGTGTAACTTCAAAAGATGTGTGGAAATGCCTCGTTAGTTCCAGTCTCCCTCGTCAACAATTTCATATCCAAGCTCTGAAGCCTTCAGCATCTCCTCGACCGTCCACGGTTTGTACACATGTCCAAAAGGCATATTGATGTTCGCAAACAGAGCGCCCGCGATAAGATACCAACAAATCTACCGTAGTTATCCACAGCATATTGCTCAAGATCGTGACTAAACACCCAACTTCCCACCGCTCGCACAACCACGTTGGTGTTCTTGACCATAGCTTCCCAGTCGGTCTTGTGGTAATATTCGCTGATTTTGAAACACATCTATTGTGCGCAAACCACGCGCTCAAATCCAGACGTTTGGAACCATCGCTGGAACCGTCCTTGATGGCAATTCACTTAATGAAAGCTTTCTTATCTGAGGCGATTGTGAACCCTTGAACCCAAAGACACATTGCCTTTGCCAGACAACTGAAGACACGCCGCCAGAGAGCAAGCATCTGTAATGCTCATGGTAGCCCCGCTTCCGGATGTTGGGAGGAACGGGTGCGTTGCGTTCCCTGTTTGGAGCACCCTTGCCGTCGGCGATGCCCATGCTGTCTGAGGGTCTCGAAACATGAGCCTCCGGTCTACGATTGTATTTTTCGGTGTTGACTTGATGAGTTTGGTGAGCAATCGCGTTCAGCCTTTGACATGCGGTAGTTCATCTACTACAGTTGCTGTACTCATGACGGCGTCGTCTGCGGGCCGGCTATCCTAGTGGAATTGCTTGTCAGCGCTCCCGAAAACCCAAGCTTAGTAAATGCTTCATTGAGAATACTTAGTGTGCCAATAACCAGCATATATCATCCTCCATTGTTCCAAGAAGGATATGAGCATAAGGACCAATGTGTATAGAAACTCGTCGGTCGAAACCCTCAAACTCTCAGGCTATGATCCGTTTGCTTTCCAGAATTGATTTCACCGGGAGACTCGCCCTGTAGATAGCAAGCCTGGTTGCTCGCAACGACTAGCGACGTGGATTTGGTCCCTATCCCATCCGTGCGGCAACAAGAAGATCAGAAGTCATCGTCGAGTCGTCGGCAAGTCGAATGCTTCCATGCTCTTCAGTCTCAAAGTACTCCACTACCGCAGTCGAGACCTTGATTGTGATAGCCAGATTTCTCGTGTACTTGTGAAGTGCGAGGTGGAATACTTGTCTGTTCAGGGGGTTGGATGGCAAGTCGGGGTCGCCAATGGAAAACGTGTCGATCCGCGTCCGGTTGTACTTCTTGTAGTGGTTAAAGGGAGGCCATAAGTTCTGGCTAGTTTCTTCGATGAACCCGAGCCACTCGTTCATGGTTTGGAGAAACGGAGACTGGGTTCCCACCAGATCGCCCGCAGACCCTCGTCCTTATTTGCATAGGTTTGACCGGGGAGCGTTGCTCACCAAAGTCGTTAAACTCGGCCGTCTTTCGATGACTCAGACATCATGACCTTTTCGAGTGACATCGATTGCGAACGAAAGCCCAGCGATGCCGGCTTCAGAATTAAGTATGGAATACCAGTTCGTGGTCACCGAGTAAAGACAGCTTGAAGATCTCCGATTATCGACATATGAAGAGGTGAGGAAACAAATCCTTCACTCGACTCAAAGAAAGTTGAGTTTAATGGATGAAGCTGGGATCTCGTAAGACGTTGATGGAGCTGTTCCTGATATTTATGAACTTTCAACTTTCACGTCTAAGTAGTTTGATGGCCTGGCTTGTTGGAGGCGGCGCAAGAACAGAGATAAGGATGAAATGGGAGCTCCGAAGCCACGAGTATTTGGGTCTTTCCTACAGACTCCAGGTTAGATCGACGACCAAACGCGTCTTTCGCAGGCCCGGACAGCCTCCGAGGAATAGCTCCGAGCGCGATAATTTCCCCTACAGTTCATTCAAATCCATTCCTCACAGCGAGAGACACCCTCAAAGTGATTAGGAACAATCCACTACTAGTATCTCTCAGTCGTTCGAAAGGATGTCGGCTCGTGTTTTGGCGGGCTGGTCTCCCTACACAATGAAAGCTTGAAGTCTACTTCACCTACTAAATATCCGGGGTACGAACACGGAAAGTCGGTCTACATGAGAAGAATGAACTCTGACCTCGGAGTTCATATTCATATTCATACACACGCAATAGCTAGATATCGTACAACCGTGGCGACTCTAAAAACTGCGAATGCGCGAACCTATAACCGGGCATAAGCTAACACCACCGAACCCTTCGATCAGCCGGTATATTAGGAGCGCGTACCCGAAGAACAATCGAGGCAAATAATCTAATACGTCTGGAGTAGGCGATCATATCATCAAAGAAGAGAACCATGGGCGGCTACCAAAGGAAGAGGGTGTAGTGCTAAGATCACAAGGCCAGCCGTCAGGTGAAGACGGAGACATCAGCCATCGACAGGCCGAACTGCGTCTATTCGAGGCGAATAAGAGAGTTTTATAGCACCACCACCAAAAAGATAAGTAACCAGCTCTTCTCATCAGATTCTCGATGAAGCTTGCAATAGTCCAGGGCGGACACGAAAGCTATAATAGAATGTCACGATGATAGGGTCAACCAGCCAGAAAATCTGGAAACCAAAGTCACCGAATGAATAATAATGTCTCAGAGTCTTGAACGAGCATTCAATTGGTGAGTTTTGTCTTTGTTTGCTTATTTGACCTCCTACGAGTAAGACACTGTTCAATGACGGGTTTGGCTCCTCAACACTCCAAGAAATTGTTAGTGCAAATTTCGCCCACCCCACCCACGAGGACTTCAATTCATTCTCATCTCAGTCACTTTCATCGTCGACGCTCATAACACAATGACCATGAACCTGGGACGCTGCCAATGTTGTCATCCCCCAGTCTCTCACATCCAAATTTCAACATAAGCGATCGATTAACACCCACCACAATGTCCGTAAAAGCTCTCATCTCCAGTTTCGAAGACGAAATTCTCGATCCTGAAGAAGGTACACACAAAGACTTACCCACGATGAGTCTTTCAAGAACGCAAAAACTGACGAATATGCACCAGAAACTTTCTTCCTCTTCTCTCACGATATACCCTCCTCAAACCTAGGCTTCATCGACCCCAAAGCCACAGCACTCTCCCTCACACTCGCGGACCGAGACTTTACGATCCACCAATCTCCGACAGTCCTCTCGTCGACCCGCGCAGGCGGCACAACGGGCGCTGGTGAGTCTTTACCCCAACCTCGACCCATCAACACGGAGACGGTCCTTTCTGGAGTGAGAAGAGAATGAAAAAGCCATCTCAGCTGTATATCATGTTGAGTCACATCTAGGCTAACCTAGATCCAAATAGTACTCTGGAAAATAACACCCCTCTTTGCATCCTACCTCACATCCCCAACCTCCCCTTTCACCCGAATCTTCACCCCATCCTCCGCAGTCCTAGAACTCGGCTGCGGCATATCCCCTCTTACAGCCCTCCTCCTCGCCCCCCGCATATCCCGCTACATCCTCACAGACCAGCCCTACGTCTCACGCATGATCCACCAAAACCTCGAAGCAAACCCAATACCCTACTCATACTCATCTTCGAAGTCCTCCTCCTCCTCCTCCTCCCGCCACCGCAAAGGCAATGCAGCCACCACGGGCGGAGGAAACACTACCGTAGCCGGTGTGATCGAGTTCCGCTCCCTGGACTGGGAACTCGACACCCCGACCCCGGACCTCACCGGCTCCCCAGCGACCCGAAGTTTCGACGCCGTGGTGTGCTGCGACTGCATCTACAACGAGGCCCTGGTCGATGCCCTTGTCTCTGCGACGGCCGACCTGGCTCGTCTCCGCCTCCGCGCCCAGGATGACGAGCGAGAAGACGAGGAAAAGGCGGGGGCAGAGCGGTCCGAGCCGTGCGTTTGCATAGTGGCCCAACAGCTGCGCAGTCCTGATGTTTTCGAGGAATGGGCAAAGGCTTTCCATAAGCAGTTCCGCGTTTGGCGGGTTCCGGACGAGTTGCTGCTAGAGGGGCTGAGGATTGAGTCTGGGTTCGTGGTTCACGTGGGGATTCTGAGGGAAGCTGGATACGACGTCTGAAGATGGGCGTTGTCACAGTTATAGAAGCTGAAGATGTTTGATGCTCGGAACCGGCACAAGGAACACAGTCTTGCGAAAAGCCCTGTTATCCAGCGCATTTAACCACCACATTGATTTGAAAACAAAAAACTTTTGGGCTTGTTACAAAAGCCATATGCCCAATCCCGTAGTTTGATTTCCCGATCGCCGCCAGCATATCAAGGATATGCTCAAAAAGCCAGAAGACCCCAGAGTATCGTAGACACTTTACTTTCAATCAAATAAAACTCCAGATTACCGATCCCTTGTTTTTTTTTTTTTTTTTTTTTTGTCTTTTCTTTTTACCACTCAAGAGGCTCAGTTTTGGCCTCGCCGCGGTTCGTTTTGGGAACGGGAACCGCCTTGGCGAGGAGCCGGCCTGTCTTCGGATCCCTCTTGAGATAGTTGGTGCCGTCAAGCCAGGGGGTCAGCTGGGACATGCGACGCTCGAAATCGGCGATCTTGTCGTTGAGCTGCATGGTAAGGCCGATATCATCGAGACCGTTGATGAGGCAGTGCTTGCGGAACTCCTCGACGTCGAAGCTGGCAAGGGTGTTGCCGTCGGCGTCCTTGATAAGTTGGTTCGGCAGGTCAATTTCGATCTCCCTGCCGGCGCGAGCCTCGTCGGCGATCTTCTCAAGCTTCGCCTGGTCGGGGATGACGATAGGAAGCATGCCGTTCTTGAAGGTATTATTGAAGAAGATATCGGCGAACGAGGGCGCAAGGATACACCGGATACCGAAGTCGTTCAGAGCCCAGGGAGCGTGTTCTCTGGAGCTACCGCAACCAAAGTTGGGACCGGTGACGACCAAAATCTTGGACCTGCGGTAAGGCTCGTTGTTGAGGACAAACTTGAGGTTCTCGGAGCCGTCCTCGTTGAAGCGGAGAGCGTAGAACAGGGCGTTGCCAAGACCAGTGCGCTTGATGGTCTTGAGGAACTGCTTGGGGATAATGGCGTCGGTGTCGACGTTGGACATCTCCAAAGGAGCGGCGATACCCTTGAGATTGGTGAACGTGGGGAGGCCAGCGGAAGTACCGGTGGAGGCAGGAGCCGAGGTGTTGGTGTGGGGCTGATTGTCCTCGGGCTGGTCGGCGATGGCGTCCTTCTCGGCGGCGCTCTCCTCTACGCGCTCATCGACGTGAGGCTCGACGAGGGTGACTGCCGCCTCAATGTGAGGGCTGGCCTTGTACTGAGACAATTTCCTGACATCGGCAAGCTTACCAACGATACCGGCGGCAGCGGCCATGACGGGGGACATGAGATGCGTTCGGCCGCCAGCACCCTGACGACCTTCGAAATTTCTGTTGCTGGTAGAGGCGCATCTCTCCTTGGGAGCAAGGATGTCAGGGTTCATGCCCAAGCACATACTGCAACCAGCCTCGCGCCACTCGAAACCGGCCTCGGTGAAGATTTTGTCAAGGCCCTCAGCCTCAGCTTGAGACTTGACGAGACCAGAGCCGGGCACAACCATTGCGCGCTTGATGTTGGCGGCAATCTTCTTGCCCTTAACGACGTGGGCGGCAGCGCGCAGATCCTCGATACGGGAGTTCGTGCACGAACCGATGAAGACCTTGTCGACTACGATGTCTTCCATTGGGGTACCGGCGGTCAATCCCATGTACTCCAACATGCGGCGGCCGGCGACTTTCTTGGCCTCGGTGGAGAAAGTCTCGGGATCGGGAACGATGCCGGTGATGGGTACAACGTCTTCGGGACTGGTACCCCAGGTAATTGTGGGGATAATGTCCTTGGCGTCAATGAAGACATCGATGTCGTACTTGGCGTCGGGGTCGGACTGGAGAGACTTCCAGTACTTGACGGCGCGGTGCCACTCGTTGGTGTTGTACTTGGGAGCGAGAGGGCGGTTCTTTAGGTACTCGAAGGTGATCTCGTCGGGTGCGACCATACCGGCTCTCGCGCCACCCTCGATGGACATGTTGCAGATAGACATGCGAGCTTCCATGCTGAGGCTGCGGATGACGGAACCGCAGAACTCAATGACCGCTCCAGTGCCGCCGGCAGTTCCGATCTTGCCGATGGCATGGAGGACAACGTCCTTAGAACTGACGCCCGGAGCCAGCTCACCGTCTACTTGTATCCTCATGTTCTTGCTCCTCTTGGTGATCAAACACTGAGTAGCCAGGACGTGCTCGACCTCACTGGTACCAATCCCGAAAGCGAGGGCACCAAAGGCGCCGTGGGTGGAAGTGTGACTGTCACCGCAGACGACGGTGGTACCAGGCAGAGTGAAGCCTTGTTCGGGGCCGATAACGTGGACAATACCCTGGCGCTTGTCGCCGAGGCCGAAGTATGTGAGGCCAAAGTCCTTGACATTCTCCTCGAGGGTCACGCATTGGACACGGGAGTCATCCTCTTCAATGAAGGAGCCGATGTCCTTCAAAGCTTTCCGCGACGTGGTAGGAACATTCTATCGGCGCAAAGTCAGCGATTGACTACTGACGATTTCCTCGTCAATTAGGACTTACGTGGTCAGTCGTCGCGAGAGTGCAGTCTGGGCGGCGCACTTGACGGCCGGCATTCTTGAGGCCCTCGAAGGCTTGCTGCAGGCTTTGTTAGCGAGCAGCGGTGATGGGGTAGATCTGCCGACGTCATCCGAGACGCAGGGCGCAAAATTATGTCACGTACAGGAGAAGTAACCTCGTGAACAAGATGTCTGTCTGCAACATCAACACAGTCAGCGATGGCCTACGAAGCCCACGAAGGCCGCGACGCTGTTCGCCGCCCGAATGGTCACTCACCAATGTACAGCAGGATGGTGCCGTCAAGCTTCTCATCGACGACATGGGCCTGGAGGACCTTGTCGTAGAGAGTCTGCGGGGTACCTTCGGCAACAGGCATTGTGTGCTACTCGGAATGGGTGAAAGCGAAACCCAACAGCAAATAGCGTCCTATCGGTTTAAGGAACCGGTTTGGCTGTCTCCTGTTCGGTTGTCTCAATCAGGTTGGGGATTGGTGATGAGTTGAGCAGGTCCGATTGGGAGTGTGGACTGCAAAACAGGTTGAAGAGTTTCGTAAAGAAATAAACAGAGCCAAAAGGGGAAAAGGGAGAAGAAGGTAATAGGAAATCTTGTGTCGGAAGAACCGGACAGGATGTGGGGGAACAGCAGGTCAATATGTATCTGCCGAACCGGGAGGCCTTTTCTTTACTTCCTCAGAGTTGCACCGGACACACGCTGACCGAATCAACATCAACGAAACAAAATTGGCCTTTGCGTGAAGCTCTGGGACAGAAATCGTTCCGATCATCGGAGGCGTCAGCTCCAGCCAGACGCGGGTCCGGTCGCCGGAACGCGGGGTACAGCGCCCTGATTTGCAAATCGACGTCGCGGATTGGACCGCTGCCGCCAGGTGCCCTGGACCGAGGGGTCCGCTCAGAACCTTCCAAGCGCTGCCATCAACGCCCCTCTCAATGAGTCTTCAACCCAGCACAACCAGACCTTTTGGCCAATTCAGATAGAAGGTATCCATCGGCATGAGGTCCGGGGCCCTGTTCTTTCATGGTTTTTTTCCCAACTGCTTGAGCTACTGGCTGGCCACAATATTGCACGTGAGCCACCTAGAGCCCGCAATCTGACGAGTAATATGGGCTTGTATGGGCTTAGTATGACCGAAAACAGGAAGTCTCTTCAGTTCTTGTGTGTCTTGAAATTGGGGCGACCCAGCTGCGCTCCCGTGTACATCCGTTGTTTGCCGACCGCATATTTTCGTCATGTTGAGTTCAGCTTAAGTGTGCGCTTAAACACGTAGTCGAGAAGCAAACGGTCCCTCCCAATCTTGGTCCCGGCAGATGTTCGTGAGTGAAAAGTACTTGACCGACGGACTAGTTACGGAGCGATAGACGGTCCCGTTGGTGCGCAATCGCTGTGCACACGCGCATTGACAATCCCATCTAACATATGGATGCAACATCCGGCGCCCACTGCTTACTCGATGATGACGCTGCAGAACCGCATAACAACTTCTCAAGGGCCTAGATCGGCGCCGGCCGACTGCTGAGACGGACGCCAGTCATCAACTGAGCCGGTCGCGAATCCCTAGCTCACCGCATCGGCCGCGGCTCCTGCGGTGATCCCAACACTTATCCAAACTAAACCGGAGCTCACTGCAATAACTCGACAATTAGACCCGATATGCCGACCATATCATTCATGCACCTCGCACCTCCCGGCGCCCGTTCTGCGACGCACAACACTGATTCAATGAGTAGTCATGCTACATATTAATACTCTATCATTAATCTACCTCAACGCTACTGGTTAGCCATACGACTCCCCTATCCCTTTGCATGCTTGTCCAGCTCATTACCCCACACAAGCTCAAACAGCGGCCGTCAGTCTCGTACCACTGACACTGCGCTTTCGGACTCGCCTTATCACCCGCTCCCCCAACCCAGCCGATGTACGGCGTGGCAGGGCCGAACAACCAACCCGGTCCTAACTGCGCCGATCGGCGGTTGGTCGGGCTTCAACGCCAAGCTTTCCTTCCCACCTCCTTTTTTCGTCATCGCCGGTTGTCAAGAACCGAGAATCGCAGTCAAACGATCCCGAGTACTCTTTTAAACCCCCAGAATAGTTCGCAACATCTGCATCACCCATGTTATTCCCTGTGTCATCCGGATTGCTACCGTCAATGAGATGAAACAACCGATCAACGCGAGGAAGACCACCAAGACGTCGCTCCAGGTTGACTCATAGGTGTCTAGTCGCTGTCTCAGAGGCGATGTCGGAACAAAACATGGGGATACAATTTCCCAATACAGCTGTATTACGCTGATTACGAGCTCCTTTCCTCGAGTGGCGTACGTCTGCATATTCTTATGCCACGCTTCTCTTCGCAAACGACTTTCGATGGCGCCGCCTTCGGACATATTGACGTTCTCGCTTGTCAAGACTTTGAAGCCAGGATTTAACTTGGCTGGGTTGACTGGTCTGCATGATTGTGTCGGCTTGGGAGCATTGCATGGCTCTGTTTGATTGGAGCTGCCCTGCCCTTGCCGATTGAGGTTGCCTGGCCTCTTCTGATTGGCTTTGCTTAAGCCCTTCTCCTCGACGTAGTCCTGCTGCCCTTGGTATGGGCTGCTCTGCTTCGGCTTGTTGGAGTCTGCATGCCTCTGCTTCTTGATGTTGTCTCGTTGTTCGTCCTCTCTCTGAATAGGATTGTCTGGCCTTTTCTGATCTGCTTTGTCCTGCCGTATTTGTTGGAAGCTGTTGGCTACTGAGTATAAGCTTCCACTCATAAGGTCCTCCGGTTTCGCTGGTTTCGTAATGTTGCTCCTAAACACTGCTCCGCTCACGTTGGGTTCGCCTCGCATCTCTACCCATACCAACTTGGCGATCTTGAGCAATTCCGAGATCGCCCCTTCTGGCTTCATGCTTTCCCAAATCGCTTTGCTCTCGTTGGCCGCTTTCAACATGCGGGGACCTTTCTGCAGCCTCTTTCCGAGTACGCCATCGGCAGGTAGGGTCTTGAAACTGACAGGTCTTAACTTCCTCCGCTCGTGCTTGCTCACTGGACTGCTTCTCGGAGTAGCCACCGTCCTGTTGCCCGAAGCGAGTATTGCGAATCTCGCTGCCTCTAGGGGTATGTTTCGGTGGAGGATGAGGTGGGTGGCTTCCTCCACTACGCTCCGGGGTGATGTAGACATGGACGTGAGTGAAGTGACATAATTGTCCATCGATTCCTCCTGAGCGTTCTCGTCGGAAGGGAAACTGTTCACAAGCGATTTCCGCACCGCCTTTTGGATCGCAGCCTCTGGGCCTTTGTCTTTCTCTTCCGGGCTCTGGCTTTGCCGCTGGAAACCTAGTCTGTAGCGGACCGGTGTTGGCGGGCTGTTTTCTCTCATTGGCAAGACCGGGTTGCTTATTCGGTAACGCCCAAGTGTCACTGGACTGTTGTTTTTCGATTTTGAAGTCAGGCGGCTGAGTTGGCTGGGAGGTAATTTGAGTAGGCTGTTTCCTTTCATTCCCGCTTTTGGGTTGCTTGGGAGGTAGTGGACCGAACGCGCTGGGCTGTTTCCTTTCGTGATCAAAATCGGTTTGACGTGTTGGAACCGGCCCAGCAGGCTTTGCTTCTTGTCTGCCTCTGTAAGTATCAATGCCGGGCCGTCGACTTGGCAATGAGTCAGGTTTGATGGCCTGTCTTGTGTCGGGGCGGGCCTCTTGCTTTTGAATGGATGGCAGATTGACGTTGGCGGTTGGTCTCTCTTTCGGGTTGGCATTGCGTCGTTGAAGTGGTAGTGAACCGACTTCGTTGATACTTCTTCTGTCGATGTAGACATCGGAACTTCGCATCGCCGACTTGAGTGTCGATGTCCCACTACGCTCCAGTCGTCGCTGTCTTGACTCTCTAGGGTCATCTCTAGGGCTTCTCGATATTGGCTCGACATACTATGACTTTGGTCGGATCCAATAGTGGTGGTGATGGGTATGAGAGCAGCGTCGACCTTCCGTCTCTCTTCCGTCTCCCGACCTAGATCGACGCATGGTGGGCTTCTTTTCATGTTTAGATCTCCTCGGGTAGCCTTTGCCTCCGTCATGATCCTGTTCGCCCGAGCTGATTCGAACTCGATCATTCCAAGACGGTTGTCCACCAGGTCCCGAACGGAGCATGTGGCCCTCTCTTCCTCGGTCAAAGGCCTTGGATTTGCTGGATGAATCTGGTATATCGACCATAGGCTTGACCGGGACGAAACCACTAAAGCTTCTTTGTCGGGAGATGGGGCTTGTTTGCTCGTCTTCAAATCGTACAGATTTGCTTCGGGCGTGTGAGCCTGTTCTTCGACCGTTGAGCTGGGGATATTTGTGACCTGAGGATTGAGTTTGGTAGCGATCGCCTGCTCGATGACTTTCAGAGACTCCCGACTTCTCGTACCGCGTGTCCCTGATTTCGGGTAGCCGTAGGGGCGGGCGTTTGAATTGATCATCTTGGCCTCGGGGCTGGCGTTCCCATCCAGCTGCCGACTGGCCGAGGTTACGCTCTTGGGATCCATAGACACCTGACGCGAGCTCGTGCTTTCCTGGTTGAGGAGCTCCAAAAGATTGCGCTCTTGCGAATCGTTCCTTTCTGCGTTCGATGGCCCCATCGGGCTGGAAACGTCCGGGAGTGCTTGCACGTCTCCCAGCTTGGGTTCCCTCGGGGGCCGCTGGCCTAAAAAAGACTCCTCGTGTTTAGGTTGACTTGGCGCTGGTGCTCCAGCATTCCCAAAGGAGTCTTCAAGTCCTAGATGGGGTGTAGAAGGCGTGATGTGTAGCTGAGGAACCCTTGGGCTGTTACCTTGGGCGGGGTACGTGCGATCAGGCAGACGATGAGGGCTTTTGTTCTTGCTCTCGCCACCAAAAGGAATGTCATTATCCCAGAGTTCCCTTATCCCAGGGGATGCGAATTCAAGCCGTCGTTGCTGTGCGTCGTGTATGATCGTGTCCGAAGAACCAACAGCATGGTTATCGACTAGGAGATGGCTTGGCAGATGAGACCTGGAGCCTGAAGGAGCCGATACAGGGCCGAAGGGGTCTTGGATTCTCTGTGGTGTGGGCGAGGATCGACCGTCCTGGACACCGGAGCCTGTTGTTGTCATTAGCAAAATCGACCAAGCATAAACCGGCTTTAAAACCAGTCAAATCTGGAGTCTAGGCGAGGAATTTTCTCACCATGGGTGGACATCGTCGCGGATGACTGTGCAATTGGACTCAAATTTGGTTCCTGTGCAGAGGACCACTGTTGACGATCCCGCTTCCACTGTACGTTGCGTTGAGCTTTCCGAATTGCTTCCTTCTCGCGATCCTTTTGGGCGTATCTCTTCTTTTCCCGGTCCAGGAGACTCTTCGTCTCTTGCTGAGTCAAAACCGTAGCTCCTCTGCGGGCATCGACTGGCTTCCTTGACGTCTTTTGAAATGAAGCCAGCTTTTTTTGGTCAAGAGCCCAGGTAGCGGAGCTACTTGTGGAAGGCGTGAGGACATCCAGCTCTCCAGTTTCAGGGTTGATGCCTTGGACGCCAAGATAATCACCGCTCTCTTTCAGAAGTCTCCTTTGAGAGTGGACCAGTCGACGCTCTTCGATGCTCTTTTCTTGCCGAGTAGTCTTGGTCTTTGTTTTGCCGGTTTGGGCTCTAACCTCCCGATGGGAATCGACGGATTGTTCTTTTCGATGAGACTCAGACTTGACTGTCTCCAAGTCGGAGACTCTGTCGGAGCCCTGCTCTACTCGAGATGAATCGAGTTGAGATCGACGAAACTTGGTCTTTCTCTTCTCGTGGGTCTCCTAGTATCCTTTGACTCGAAGGGTGCCTCCTTTCTCAGCCCGATATCTGGGCAACAGGCTCCGCAGGCGAGAGCTGAAGGTCTGTTTCGGGCCCAAATCTTCCGATTGTTGCTGGTCAGCTCGACGAGGGAAAACGCGAAACGAAGGCTTTTGAAGTCGTTGATCGCCGTCTCCTGGGGCGGAGTGGACTGACATTGTCGGTCTGGCAATGTTGAATGATAGGAATGTTGCAAGTCTAGGAAATAAACAAACAGAGTTGCCCTAGACGCATATGAAGGTCGCTGGCAATCTCCTGTGATGACATCACCAGGCCATATGCCCGGGCGAAGCTAGAGTTGGGATATCCTGGCTTTCGAAAAGGGCAGGGACCAGGCGCATCCAGTAAAATAGCAATGTGGTTCAACCACAAGCTGTATTAGGAAGGCAGTGGCAAATTTAAGGAGGATTACATTTCCAAGTCTTGAAACTTTGGGTTGGAAGGAGCTTTAGAGTTGTGCCTTCTTCCGGATGAGTTGTCGGCGTTCTTTCCCAATGAGCACCCACCTCAAGGTACCTTGTGTTCATGTCTAAGTCAATGAAGGCACATTGTCTTTGAGACCTTGGAGCTCTTTAATCGCTCTCCTTCTCCTGGCTGTCTATTTATCCCCCCAGTATCCTCAACAACCCAGCCAAAGTTTACACCCACTGTATAATCACCTTTCATACCTTTTCCACTAGTCATTTCCTATTGATCTTACTCAACCACAATACTGCACAGACAACAGCACTCGCTCCCAGCGCATCATGGCACATAAAATGTCTTCTCGGTTTGGACATCTGCCCACAGAGCTTCGAGAATATATCTGGAAGCTCTCCCTACCAACAGGAGATGAACGAGAGGTGTGCGTGTTGCCCGGGCCCTGTTACCTCGGATCAAGAAGTCAATCTTCCTGCCATGCGTCACTTCCGACACACGCATCAACTCACGGTTTACACCGCTTTCCCAGTTCTGATGCATGTCTGCCGTGATCCCCGCGCATTCATTCATGACTACAGACAGAACGGCGTCACCTTCAAGAACGTCAAGAATAGCGAATCCAGCTCGTTGGCTGTCCCAGCTCGCCCGTTTCGCCCTGAGTTGGACATTCTGTACCTGCCGCCCTTGGTCACCAATGAGGACAGCACGAATATAATCGCACTTGAACAGCTTCTCAACGGGCCAGATGTTCGGCAATTTCTCTCCAACCTCCGCTAAATTGCAGTGGCATCCTCCGAGAGCGTTGATTTCATCGCTCGTCACTTGATCGAGTATTGCCACAGTCTTCGGAATATGTCTGTCGTGGTGGCTTGTTCCGCTCAAGAGGACAACTGGGAACGTCTGTTCGAGGCCCCCGAGGGGCGATGTCAACTTCTATCCCTCATGAGCGACGCCGAGGAAGAGCGCTTGAGTCCCTGGCAACATGAGCTTACTCTGAATGACCTCGACTCTCCGTCGCCGGTTCAGGCGTTCCTGGCAGAGTACTGCATCACACTAAACGGCACGGGACGAGAGGCTTTTTCGGAAATTTTTCCAAACGGCGGGGTCGAGTACGTAGGAACCCAGTGGGATTACCTCCTGAACTACTTCATGGGTTTAAGTATCCAGGTGGTGACCTTCTTGGTATACACCAAGGATGGCTAGGTCGAGGGCCGATGATTCTATGCCAACTCGACCTGGCATAGTGTGAGGCTGGGGGCGACTGCAACAATGAACGACTTGGGTAAGATAGATGAAGACGAAGACGTGGCCAATGGATGCTGAGAAGGGGATAGATACAAAGAATGAATCATTTACGAGGCAACACCCATCAATGGATAGTGGTAGTGAGTAAATCTCGACAAGCATTGGGAGGTAGGGATCCAAGAAAACTTTCCCAGCATCAGAACCTGTTAGATAACGTATTGCAACCTCTCTGCCTCTCGCCCGGCAACTTGCGCATCAAGAAAGCCGTGATTATCGCGCATACCATGGCCTCTCATCAAATACACCATGGAACAATGAACGAACGGGCTGAGAATACAGCACCCACCCTTCTTGATCAGAGGCTTTTCCATCTTCAACCTGTGTGCGATCTGAAGCTACCGAGTCCCTGGCTAAAAGGTTATCGAGAGACCCATCTTCCAGTTTCAATATTCAAAGGTCCAAGTACATAAGACCTGAGCAGAGGTGAACCGCTGGCGACGAGTGGTTTTCAGAGTGTCCAGAAAAGGGAGGCCAATGAACTACTCCAAGGGGACCGACCAATGCTTCTGCATCTCGCTGACCGATTTCTCCCCCACATCGAATCAGTCAAGGAAGTCAATTGTGACTGACCCATCTCATGAGACCCAACCAGTGCCTGTTGGCAACAAAATACGCAGAGGAGTGACGGCTCGAAGAGCATGATACCTCAAAAGAAATTCCCTGGATTCAGATGAAGATGCATAGGTACATCGGAGAAGGGCAGAATCTGCTCCCACGACCCTGTGGACTTTTCCCTCGTCCATCACGTCCAAGGCATCACGATTACTCAAGCCAAGAGGCGCTTCGTCGTCTCGGGCCAAGAGTGCTTTGCAGTCAATCAGCAGGAGGAAGTACCGTTGATTTTGAAGAGCAGACTAGAATTATTGCTCTGACGAGAAAGAACACCAGCCCGGATGAACCCATGCCCACCGCCCAACGCCGCCATATGCTAATGTAACAAACAGCTTGGAGTCACCAAGCAAAATGAAAAATCCGCTCTAAGCAATTCGCCCCCGACCATGCAATATATATCTTCTTAGCCTAATCCAGCTTCTTCAGTAAGCTCACCCTCAGTGAAACCCTGACCATCTTGACGGGTAACGTTCTTGTTGTTGCACACTTCTATTCCGCTTCGCACTCGCAAAGGGGTTGTACGAGGCCGACGTGTTCTCGAGAGCGTCTGAGCCCGTCGACGTTCTAGTCTCAGACTGCTTAAGCGGACTTCCAGCCTTCACCGGGCTCCCTGCTCTGCGCTGCTCTAGCGCGGCCATCTCCCGAGAGTTGCGAGGCGACATGAAAGCCTGGTTGACGTCGTTGAAGCTGGTAGCCTTCTTTAGCGGAGAATTCGCGTGGGTAAATACACCCATATTTCCTCCAAAGTTGGTTGATCCAGCGTTTGTGGTGGCCTTCGAAGTAGGTGTTGATGTGGATTGATATCCAGACGGCATACTCTGGCGGACGGATCGCGAAGCAGGCACCGGCGTGAAAACTTCAGACCGACGGTTTCGCGTGGGCGTAAATAGACGAGAAGTAAAGCTGCTCGTCGGTGGGGTGTGGACCGGCTCATTCTGCTGGACATGGGGATTGGGCGTGACCACGAATTCCTTCTTGATGACAGTCGTTGGAGTGCCGAGCTCAACAAAGGACTCCTCATCCTTGGACTCTTCAGGGGAACACTGCGTACCGACATCGCGAACGACGGGGTGGAGGCGCGGGCGAACAAACTTGGTATCGTACTCGTGGAGTACCTCCTTATGGATAATGGCTGTGTCCTTGATCTGCTGAGTGTAACGCGACTGCATGAAGAGCAGCTGCACGGAGAGGATGAGCTGCAAGACGATGCAGTTGAAGACTGTGACACTAGGCCGGGGATCCAAAGGCACCAGCGGCAAGAACATCAAGTAGACCAGGACGTGCCCGGGGCTGAACAAGCAGAAGAGCTGCAGGGACACCGGGAGAGGATCCCATACGCTCAACTCCCACACGTCGTGCGATTTATCAGGGTGCGCTCGCGACTCTGCTGTCTCGGGGGCTAGAAGATTTCCTAGCAATCGGAGAGGGGAGGAGGCTGAAGGATCCGATCTCGCCTTGACTCGCTGAGCAGAAGGCGTACGCAGCTTTTCCTCTACGTTAACTTGGAACAATCGGTACTGCCTCGTCCTGGTCATCGCATAGAAGGCGTTTATGAGGGAAAGACCACCCAAGATCCACACGAGCGGGCGAACCTACGTAAAACACGTCAGTTTCATGATGCGCAAGCCGTATCTTTACTGATAACTTACCACGAACGTAATGAAGCCACCGGAGCCCGCGTCGCTGAATACATCGTCCTCCGCCTCTGAAATCAAACTATTAGCCCTGGCCAGAAGAAATGCGAAATTGAAGCCGATTCCGAGTTGTGTTCCCAGCGCCTTCGAGTCCCAGTCTCTTGTTTCAAGCTCCTCCGACAACCAGAGAAGAGTATCCATCGGATTGAGCCAAGCTTTCACGCGCTCAGAGAGCGGCTTCCTCCTCACAAGGCGCGGCATCCTGTCGATTGTGCGATCGTCCTCCTGTTGGTTGTTTCCGTCAAGATGGATGAATGTCGGCCTGACAGGCGTCGAAGGGGGGGCGGTGGGTGACGGCCGAAGTTAGTTTGTTTGGTTGCGGCCAAAATTGTTTACAAAGAAGTCTACTGGGTCTACTGTTGATTTTTGGAGGTTGTCCCGCCAGGCAGAGCTACCTTAGGTACGAACAGGGGTAGTTTCCAAGATGGAGTCGGGCCGCGCAGTACGTACCTGCCTTAATAGGTTGAGGTACCTTACTTAGGCGGGATCCGCCCAACTAAGGGCTGCTGCTGTCGCAGCGGCGTAGGTAATCAAAGCCCAGAGCAGTAAGTCAATCCGCACCGACTCCCGGTCTGGATCGCTGGCTACTTACTCCCCCAACCGGCAATCAAGTCACCCGCTCAGGATGGCTTCACAAGCAGATTTCAAGGACCGGCAGTTCCTGGCCGTGATTGGAGACGAGGTAAAACGATTCGAATGCTCTTATCAACATCTTTAGCCATCATGTGTGTGTCTGTTGTGCTGACGGCCTTCGACTAGGACTCGGTTACTGGCCTCCTCCTCGCTGGCATTGGGGTATGCACGCCTGTCGAAGATAACGACGATATCAGATTCGATTCGATGGTACTTTACTGACACGACCATGTTACGCAGCACGTTAGCACGGGCGCAGAGCAGGAGAAGAACTTCTTGGTGGTGGATAGCAAGACCAACACCGCTGCGATCGAGTCTGCGTTCGAGAAGTTCACGACGAGGAAGGACATTGGCATCGTTCTCATCAACCAACATGTCAGCTACTTTGAAAAAAGAGGTGTTGTACGGGGATGCGGGCTAACATGGGGACAGGTTGCCGACCGCATAAGACACCGAGTCGATACCTACACAGCTGCGTTCCCGACCGTTCTCGAGATCCCGTCCAAGGACCACCCGTACGACCCAGAGAAGGACAGCGTCTTGCGCAGAGTCCGCCGGTTGTTTGGCGAATGAAAAAGTGCATAACATTATGGCTGTATGAGCAACGGTCAGAGAAACATGGCGGCAGGAAGCACGAATTGCAGGTTATGGACAGACCGTGCAGGTTCATCGCGGATTGAATTGAAAGCTATCAGTTTAGCACCCGCTATCCTATGTACGTATGCATTATGCCGACACTCCTACGCAGAACGAAGAACCATTTTAAACCAAACGAGAGCCTGCGTGGAGGAACCATTTGTAAAGTACACAAGCGTGATGTTTCGAGGTGCTGATGCCAAAGCCAAGCCATGATGTCTGAAACCCCCTCATTCAATCTGGATGCGTATCTCTACGTGTAACTGTAAGCCATGCTCATGCTCCGTAATCGTGATTCCATCGTGACGCCTTTGATTTTGACATTCAAAGCTCCAAACTAAAAAAACTCTTCTTGCTGCTGCGGGAGAAGACGACAGCGGCGGTCAGGCAGGTAATAGGCTCGTCGTCGGCGGTGTAGACGTCGGCAAAGACGGTGTACTTGCCCTGCACACGGATGTCAATCGCCAACGTCGTAATGGTTGTGCGATACGGCTCAACTTACAGAGGGGATCTCGTTGGGAAGCTCAACGGACTTGGTGATGCTCAAGACGCCCTTCTCAATGGGACACTCGAGGTCGACGTTCTCAATCTGCTCGCAGAGATCCGCCTTGGTGCTGATAAGGCGGATGAGGCCGTACTTGACCTGCAGCAAAACGTAGGCGCCCTTCTCAATGGTCTCCTTGACGGTGCCCGAAGCCTTAATGACGAGCTCCTTGCCACTGACACAGTGTTAGCGAGCCATTCGTTTTACGATGCCAGGAAGTTCATGGTGCGTCATCAGCACTCCAACATAGCAGGAAGGAGGGCCAACAGAGCTGGAAACATACGCTTGAGGAGGGTTGGGGGAAAGGTCAACGCTCTCGACGGAGACGGTGTCCTTGCTGTGGTCCTTATCGCAAAACTCGAGGGGCGACTCGCCGGGAACCTTCTGAGCATCGTTCACGATGACAGACTGGTCCCTTTGGACGAGGACGCTGGCGCCAACCAGTGCGAGGCCGGCGGAGAGGAAGGCGATGACGGCCGTAGCGAACCTCATCGCGAACAGAGTTGTAGTTTCTGTTTTCGGTGGATAGTTAGTTTTAGGACCGAGGGGGTTGAAGTAATCGATCTTCGACGTTTGGCGATGTGCTCGGCGTGAAATCGTCGACGTCCGACACTTCGATGCTTAGCGTAGAGATGGCTGGTGAGGTAAGGAAGTGGACGAAGTAGTTCCTGCAAGAGGCTGTTGGCAGGTGCTGAGCAATGGGGCTGGGTTCGGGGGGGAACGTCATGGGGACAGCCCAGGATTGCTCTGATTCGTCGTGCTGGGTGGACCATGGCTGGGACAAGCGCGGTTTCCTTCTGCAGAGCGGCATAGCGACTTTGAAGGTGAAGGCGTACGTAGACTGCTAGATTGCGACATATCGACCAAGGTATTTCCAGCATTATTTCCAGTGACAATTCTTATCTAGCATTCCGTGAGGGTTTTCTATAAATTTGAGAGATATATAATGATTTTCCCCAAGGTGTTTATAAGCCATGCTTGAAAAGTTGTGCTCACACTCCATCACCACAGAGAAGGCAGCCAATTAAATAAGTGTTGATGCTTGACGCTCGAGCCATCTTGAATTTCCACTTTTTCATGTTCCCCTCGTTAGCCCACATTTCTTTATCAGCGATGATCTACCTTTGAGTTGATCATCTATCTTGACACTTGGTTGCGAGCCTCGCTTTGTCGATGCCGCAGCAGAATGCGTGAAGTGACGAACGCCATCATCTCAATCTCACATAAAAGGTGCCGGCAACCGATGTGGCGCGAGGGAATGGTCTTCATTCAAGCACCCAATCTCCGCCTCCGCCATGCTCGCCCACGCGGCGACTGGAGCCCTGTCGCGAAAGCTGCTGAGAGCTGTTTCGTCTGTGCAGGTACCGCTGGAACATCCCTGGAGTCCTGATCCCGTGGACAGGTCTGAGCAGGCAGTCGACGACATCAGCATAATGACTCAAGTGGCCGCTAGTTTTTCCCTCCTTCTCAGAGTCTCCCGCCGTCACAAGCCGTCGTCTCCTCCAAGCTCCGCGATGTTAGGGACAGCATAGCAGGGCCCATCTCTCGGTCTAAGCATCTTTGAGTCCCGAGTGCGCCGGTATCGTGATTGGACAGCCGTTCTCTTCGTGACTCGAGAGGCGTGCTACTCCATATAGCATGGTTCTTGAATTGGGCAAAAAGTAGCCACAACACCAGGAGCCACACCACCTTATGCATCGTTCACGCTGGGAAGCTCTCCTTCTCTAGGGTCGCAGGATCGCCCGTCCAGCCTCGACCCAATCAAACCGTCGTTGGGTGCCGGGAGGTTGCCGCAGGAAAGACTCGGGAGTGGGGGAGACATACTTCACTGTAAGAGGGGGACCAACCTGCTTAGACGACGTTTGGGGAACCATGACCAAGTACCGGACACCTCAGCTTATAGCCCTGGTTATTACACGTGTATAATGTGCTGCAAACTTTTTGTTAGGCCTCGAGCATGCGATTGTGCGACAGGGAGATCCTAGCCAACAAAACACAGGCTGCGAATCATGTCTGGCCTTCAAACTCCTGACGCCTGTTGAAGGCGGATGGACGTTCGAGGTTTCGCGAGACCTTCTTTTGTTTGCATGTCTTTTAGGCGGGGGCGAGAAGCGATAGAGAGGCCGAGTAACGCCCTTCGGCATGTCGATCTGGATAACAAGGCGCAAGTGAAGGACGAGAGGGAAAACGTCCACTCTAAGCAGGCGCTAACTTCTCTTGTGTGTCACACTGGTGTATCTGGATCAGCCAGAGCGCTCTGGCTAAAAGTCTCCCCGGGTTCTTCTGGTGCCTTTTTTTTTTGCCACCCATGTTCAGCCACATAGGGGTAATTACTCCCGGGTTGTCGTTCCAGTGGCAGCGTACCGCCGAGAGATGCGCAAAGGCGACGCGCGTGGCCGCATTGCAAGGTGCGCATTTGCGCTGGATGGAAAGCAATGACAAGCAGCACAAGTCTCGATACTGATGCGACGACGGCTGCTGAGAGAGGTTAATTACACCTGAGCAGCATAGAAAACAGTCCCTATTGTCGCCAATTCGCGTAAAATTTAGGGCAGCGTGCTATTAAGCGACCATTTGGAGAACGCCAGCCGACGTCGGAGGAGGCACTGGAAGGTTGAGGCCACAGTAAGGGATGAGGACGAGACAGGGGGTAGGCCAGTGCTGCTGGGCGGATTTGGAGTCTCAACGATGACATGCCCTGCTGCAGGCCGCAGTCGTTTTTGATGATGGGCAACGCATGATGATGATTACTAGGTGGAGATGGTGATGCTGGTTCGCTGCAGTCATCAGTCCCGCGTGCCGAGTGCATCAATGGCATCCGTCCCATGCAGACGAGGCGACGTCGAATCCTGTGGACGCAGCAGTTCAGGTCAAGATTGCCATATGAATCGCCGAATAATTGATCGATTACGACAGCAATTAATAGGGTCGCATGCCAAAGGCTGGTCCGCAGGCGTGTTTTGAGGCAGGGAGAACAGGCGTAATTCGATGCACGATAATGATGCCCTTGCAGTTAGAACCCATCTCATCGACCCCATTCCCTCAAACCTAAGCTAGCCAATAGGATGGCGATGCGGAAAGTTGAGTTGAGACTCATTGCACAGCTGCTTCTGCCCAGCGGCAGGTCCACCGCTCGATGTGCTTCTGACAGTCCCGGCCAGCTGAAAGTACAGAGACGCTTCAACAAGAATTCGTCTCACCAGCAAATGCTAGCCCTGATTCACCTCGAAGACGGCTCATTCACAAACCTAACCTGCCCTTCGAACTCATCCGGCTCGCCGAACTCTACTGTGGTAGACCAATAACAGTGTGTGTCAGGACATTTCCTGACTACCAAACTCAGATGCAACTGTACAATATATGCACTGAGCTGCCTTCGAGCCTCTTCGGTGGCATTTGGGTCGAAGGTCTTGAGTCTGGTTGGTGTTCCGGGGCGAATCAGCAACGGCATGGCTTGGTGAGGTCTTGGTTCTGTGGACGTGAGGCGCCGCCTTCAACGATGACTATTGGACTGGCTCCTCTGACTGTCCCTCGTCTTGTCGATCTTGGGTCCTGACACCGGAGACGGGTGGACAGGAGACATGGGTGACGGCCACCACCAACCGGAAAATGCCCATTCCCCTCGCCCCGATTCATTCGCGGCGTTAGAATTGGAGGCACGTAGGCGAAGGCGACTGTCATGCTGAGCGTTGGGGCGGCAAACAAGAAAAGTGATACGAGTCCAGGCCAGGCAGAGAGGGAACCGAGGAAGTGGCCTGGGGGGCACATGCGTTACCAGTCAAGCAACGCGAGGCTGCCATGTAACGGGTGACTCCTATTTATAAATTTTGCGCATAATTTGCCTGGCGAGTCTTTAATGGGATGAAAGCCATGGAAACCCCCGATCCTTGGTCGCAGGCTTTTGTTCAATCCTCTACTCTCTGGAACTCTCCACAACACGTTCAACAACACCAAACACCATGCCGACATTCTCCCGTCCCGTCTTGGTGCGCGCCCAACGCAAACGCAAATATTTGGGCGGGCAGACATATTCCAGGCTCATGCGCAGACATATTTCGCACTGCTTATGTGCCGTTGTGCTTCTGGCTTTGCCTCTGCACCCATCACTGTTACTTCAGGCTGGACCTGACTCTGGCTTCCAATGGCCTCGGATACTCTATGCTGAGGCAGAATCCGTACGCAGAATCCGCACCGTCTTTTACCGTTGCGCGGGTCGCTGTCACCCCCCCCTTCTTCTGCCTCCTCTTTCTCCTCCTCCGTCGTTCGATTTCCCGTTCCCGTCACATCCGCCTTGCTAGGGCCAGATAGGGTCACCACCCAGCGCACACCAAACAATCACACTCTCTGCCGCCCATTTCTTCTCTTTTATTACTCATTAAATCTTTGCATGCCGCTTCTTGTCCCTCCGCTGGCGCCCGAACGAAAATCTCCTTTGCTCTCTATTTACTACTCCGGTTACGAACGAAACGCTCTCATCAAGTCGATCAGAGCATTCACTGTCTGTTCGGCTCGATCCTTTGCGGAGGACACTTTTGACGAGAGGAAAGAGCGTCAATCGTGTTCTCCCCCTCCTCTTTTTTTTTTTTTTTTTTTTTTGGGGGGGGGGGGGGGGGGTGGGGGGGGTGGGGGGGGGGACCACCCCAATTTTT
>JAOQIF010001027.1:0-30158 GCA_026260285.1 Colletotrichum sansevieriae
ACCTCCATGACGCTAGGTATAGCATAGCCCGTAATATATACCCCCCCCCCCCCCCCCTTCCTCCTAGCCCTTATATAAGTAGCAGGTTTAAGCACAGGCTAAGGGCTAGTCTAGAGCAATATTAATCCGGGCTGCTAGCTGCTCTGCGCCCTATAAGCAAATAATTATAATAATATGATTTTTCGCACCTCTAGTTTACTTTATCTTTTTCTTCCTCCTCCTATTAACTTATACTAGCATAAGTTAACTAATTAATTATAACGTTATTTTAGCTAATAAGTCGTCGTTTTAGTAGCGTTCTTAATATACTCCTAGTCTATATTAATATAAGTTTATTATATCTAAACCCCTATTAATCACTAACTCATATAGATCTAATTAATCTAATTTCCCTCGCTTCTATAATAATACCCCCTATAAGTTACTACCTGCTCTTTCCCTATAGTTTCGCTATAATTAACCCTATATAGCCCCTCCCTAACTCCGATAAGGAAATAGAGTCTCCTCCTCTTATTAAGGGCTTGCCCTCTAACTACTCTACCTCTACTAGCCTCTCTAACTACGAGGAGACTGCTCCTAATAACTTCGATCTCGTGGATAATCCCCTCTATGCCCTAGCTAGCTAGGAGCTATATAAGTATCTCGACCACCCCTTCCTAATATATCCTATTGCCTAGGAGCCCCTTATAATATATTAACTTCTACTTATTTAGCATTCTTCTAACGTTTTACTAGGATCCCTACCTATATTAGCTTATCTTTAGTAGCATCCCCTAGGATAAGACCTAGGGACCTCTTTGCGAGGTCCCTTGCCTAAAGTATATATTTACTATAGCTAAGGCTAAGAAGCCTAGCGATATTATAGCTTGCTATAACGTTATTAAGCGAGGTATGCTATCTTATTACCCTTTAACTATTATAAGACTAATTATATTATAAGCAACGTTATCTATTATATCTACTATTCTAACGAGACTATTAAGTCTACCTATATTAATATAGGTATCGCTTCCCTGCTATTCCTTTTCTATAGAGCTAACGTTCTACTAGAGCAACCCTAGCGTAGTTCGCTACTAGGAGGAGTTTGCTTTTCTTAGCTAAGACTGCCTTACTTACTATAGCCTTAATAAGAGGACCTTAGTAAGACTCTGCTATTCCTAATAGTTATAGCTCCCTATATAGATCGAGGCTTATGCAGAGCTCCTTTATACTACTTCTATTTAGAACCGCGAGGTTTATACCTATATTACTATAAAGCGCGCTACTAAGGCTACTATTAAGTCGGATGCCTCCCCTATACCCTCTACTAGTTCTCTAGCTGCTCCTATCCTTAATACCTCTACTATTACTATTACTTTGCTTTCCCTCTTAATTAAGCCTAATAAAGTATAGCTATACTACCTCGCCTAAGCTTACCTAGATATAGCTAAGGTTCTTTATAAGGTTTATCCTATTCCCGCCTTTCTTCTATTCCTAATAATCTAACCCCTTTTCTTAGCTTATTAATATTACTATTACTACTTATAAAGAGTAGGAGGAGTGAGGGGTTATTTTCCTAGGTTTATAGTTTCTACTCGCTTACTATCCGCCTGCTTTCCGCCTGCTTAGGGCTTACCTAGGTCCTATTCTACCTCCTTATAGCCTTAAGCTATAATAAAGCCTCCTATTTCTACCTACTCCTCTAATTATAAATTACCTAGTTATTATCTCTCTATCCTACTCCTGCCTATCGACTACTACCTAGCTTATAGTATAGTATACTAGGGGTTATTATTATTCTTATCTATTAGGCTATACTTTTCTTTATACTTATCTATTGCCTAGTTATCTTAGAGTAATTATAGGGGCTCCTAGGTAGGCTAATTATACCCTATCTATTTAACTAATAACTCGCGATACCTGCTCCTACCTATGCGCTTCTAGCGCGTAGCTAAAATAGACTTAACTTCCTATTTATCCTCTCTATCTTTAAAAATCGGGAGTAGTTAGGGATTATTAACTTCTTAGCCTAAGAGGGGGTTATTTATAGCATAGTATAGCAGGCTAACGTGAAATCGGTTATAGACCTTGCCTAGAACGTTTAACTTAACTATAGTTAGTAAGATTACCCTAGTTATTTTATACTTTAGGTATAGCTAATCTAACTTCTTATAGGGTCTCTCTATATAGAAGTTAGCTAGCAATAGCTAGACCTTATTACCTACTTTATAGCATTCTACTAGTATCCTTTTACTATTTGCTAATTATTTTATAATCTATTAGGCTATAGTAATAGCTACTTAGGCTAACTCTATAGTCGACTTTAGTTTACTAATAAACTTATTAGCAGCTAACTTGCAGAAGGTCGACGGCTCTAGCGCGGGCTATACTACTAGCACTAAGTCGACGTAGTATCTATAGGTAAAGAAGAATAGGCTTACTCCCGTTATAGCTATATTATAGCTATTAATCGCTAGTTAAATAGAGGGTAAGTAAACCTACTAGTTGTCACAGTCTTCCTACTAGCCTGGGGCTATAGTAGGGGTCGCTAAGACTGCGAGTAAAACGAGGAAAAGAGCAATACAAGCGTAAACAATAATAAATAGTGCAATAGGTAATTATAGGTATATAGTAATATCTTCTATAATAGCCGAGCCTTCTAAGCTATCTACTAGAAGTCTCCTACTTAAAGGATAGGCGTTAAGCCTAACTATAGTTATATAAAATACTATATAATAGCTAACTATATTACTAAAAGGCGTATAATATATACCACCTTTTTAAAAAGCAATTATCCTAATTACTATCTCTATCAATCTAGGATATATATACTTAATATTACCTTCTCTCCTTCTTTATATCCTAATTACTAGAAATTACTATAGTATTATTAATTAAGCGTTACGCTTATAGAGGAGTATATCGAACTTAGATATCTACTAGCGCTTAGTAGCACTATTATTACTAGTATCGCTAGGTGCAGGTTACTTATTACTAATACGCTAGAGACCCTCGATTATAGTATAGAGGTTTGCGATCTTAGGGCGAAGGCTTGCGATCTCCTTAGTCTTAATTATATTGATAGCTATGCGAATCTTATTAGTAACTACCTACTTAGACGCGCTATTATTCTCAAGTTTAATAAGATGCTTGCTAATAGTATTAATATTAATAATATCTATATTAGCTATGTTAGCCTCTATAGTATTGAGGCGAGGAAGGATTTCCTATTAGATATTATTAATAATATTATTAACATTACCCTCAGCCTTATTAGCGAGGTCCTTTGCGTTTTTAGTATCCTTGCGGGCTAATAGGTCTATAATAGTAATATTACTAATATTAATAAGCAGGGCGATAGAAAGGAGGTCGACACGGTTTATTATAATAAGGTTACTAGCAATAATTCTATTAGTATAACTATAAGTATTATAAAAATATATAGCGAGGACCTAGGCGCGACTAGGGAGAAGCTTGCTATAGGTGTTATTATTAATATATATATTATATACTCGCTTAAGGGTATCCTAGATATATCTAATATAGAGGTTAGAAGATATACTCTTAGAAGGCTCGATACTATTGAGGATTTTCTCGATCTCCTTAATAAGGATTATATTAAGGTAGTATAGAAAAGCGTTATTAATATAAGCCTTTGCTTTATTAATCTGCTAGTACTAGGCTATAGGGCTAGAGCAGCCCTTCTTAGGAGTCTTGCGAGGGTTAGTAGCTATAGTTTTAGCTAGGGCGGGCTCCTTAATATTAATAGTAATATTAGTAATAATACGGACTAGCTCAGTAGCCTAGGTATTATTATTCTAAATATTATTAGCGTTATTATTAATAACCTCCTCGCATTAGGTCTTAGCATCCGTAGCGAAGAAGTTCTTCTTAGCTACCTGCTTACCCTTCTTATAGTCCTTGCGGGACTTCTTCTTCTTAGTAGCAGACTTATAAGTCTTAACTAGAGTACTAAGGTTAATACTATAGTTACTAACTTAGTTATTACTACCTTAGCGCAGGGAGATAGGGTTAAGCACCTCGTTATTCTAGGGGTTAGTACCCTCGTCTTAGCTACTACTATTATCAGATAGGTAAGAGGACGGGACCTCATACTTATTAGTAACTTCCTTGCCTTTAGAAGCTATTATTATAATAGTATTAGTTAGGCTAGCATTTAGAGGGCTATATTTAGTAGATTAGGATAATATTATTACTTATTATAAGAGGTCTATCGGGTGATAATTAATATATAGGAGAGAAGTAAATAAATAAAGGGTATAGGTATGCCTAAATAAAAAGTAGGTAGGTATAGTAAATAGAAAGGAAGGTATAAAAAAAATTTATAATAGGGGTTAGTAAGGAAGGTATATAAAAGTTAGCACCCTCCGCTCCTTCCTATTTATTTTAATATAAGATAGAGAGATCGAGGGAAGAGTAGTTAATAATAAAAATAGTAATAATAAAGGGAAAACTTGCAGTCCTAATATTAATTTAGGATAGATATATTTATCCTATTAAAAGGATAAGAAAACTATTTAGTTATATATAAAGTGCGCGCCTTCTTATAGCTCTTTTATTATCCTAGTTAAGGGGGAATTTAGCGTTATACTTATTAATAAGATTATTTGCGTTAGGTAATAGGGAGTCTCTTTGCTCCTAGGTATCGTCTTTTGCTATAAAGCCTTTCTACTAGATAGGGTATTTAATAATAGGTTTATAACTCCTCTATAAGACTCTTCGTTTAATAATATAGTTAAGTTCCTACTCCTTACTATTATTAACCTCAATAGGCTTTAGTAGCTAAGTCTTATAGTTAAATAGGTCTTCTCCCTAGGCTAGCTTATATAGCTAGGCTATAGAGAGGATTAGATAAACCCGCTAGTGCTTAGGAATATCTACTTTATAAGCGAGAGGACTAATAATATGCTTGATTCAGAAGGGTCCTATCTATCTAAAGGTCTATTTGCTATTATATTATCCTAGTAAGTAGAATCCTTTACTAAGTTATATCTAGACTTTATCCCCTTTATTAAAAGTTATATTAGAGTAGTAGTTATTATATCTCTCTTTATATAAGGTATTCGCTATATTAATAAGTAGTAGTACCTCCTTCTAATATATCTCCCTGAGGATAGTAAGGCTCTTAGTCGGGGCGCTCGTTTATATAACTATATTAAGTATACTCCGTAGCTTAAATCCGAGTATAACCTCGTTTAGCGATTATCTAATTATAATAGATAGGGAGTTATTAAGATTATACTATAGGGCAGGTAGTATATCGGTCTATAGTATATTAGGGGATTTAGATATATAGAACTATATTATAATTTCAGCAGTCTAGTTTATTCTTTCGCTCTACCTATCTATCTAGGGGTAGTATACTATTAAGAGGAGGAGCTTAATATAGAGAGCGTTAAGTATTATATACTATACTATAGAGATAAACTTAGGATCCTAGTTACTAATAATATAATATAGAATTCCCTAGTCTAAGAGGAAAAATACGTAGAGTAGGACTATTGCTTATTTTTTTGCTCTATAGGTTAAATATCCTACTAGAAGGATTATCTTCTTTGAGAATTTATATATTATTATTACTAATATATCTAACTCCGGGAAACCTAGCAGGGTATAGGGACTTCCCTAGGATAGCACCTTAGGTATATTAGTAACGAAGTTAATAGTAATAGTATTATAAGGGATATCTATAACGGGGATAGGTTATAGCTATCCTAGTAGCCTTTAGCAGTCGATTTAGTTCTCTTTGCACTAGTTGCAGTAGGTAATATATTATCTTATAAGCGACTTCTTATTATAGAACTAAAAAGTCGATATTTCTGCTATTATATAGTCCGCGCTAAAGTAGTATTTTTTATTATAGCTAAGGCGGAGAATCGCAGGTATTAACTCGCGCGGGATATAAAGTCTCTAGGTGCTATTAGTAGCTATATAAAGGATAAGCCCTTCTAGCAATAGACTCTAAGGAGTTATTTAATAGCGTTTTAGGGCTCTTCTAGCGGCTCTAGTGCTATTTTCCTTAGTAGTAGCGTTAAATAGTAACTACTACTTACCTAGTTCCTTCTGCTAGGATCGGAGTTATTTGAGAATTTTGCTATACCTCATATTATTAGTATAATTATCTATAATCTTAGCGATAAAATCCTCTAAAATGCTTATAGTTATCTCCCCTATTGCTCTATAGGCTTAGGACTTCTTAGCTAACTAGTTAACTATACTTATAAATCCTGTGTTATTATCGTTGTTATTGCTATAGGTTATTTCCGTGAGAATATTGCTATCCTCAAACCTATCAGCTCAGCCTGAGGCTATGAGTAATAGCAGGCGCGAGAGGGCGTTAGGGATAATATTAAGCTTCCCTAGTATATAAGTAATATTAAGGTTAAATTGCAATAGGTAGTTCGCAGCGCTCGCGAGCTATAAGTTAGCCTTATTAAGGTCTATAGTTTATAGCGAGGTATATATAAGAATTCCCTTTATAGCTACGTAATCTATAAGAATTTATACTAAATGCTTATTTAATTATACGAGCTTATAGAGCTTTTTTATAGCTTATACTACTACTACTACCTCTACCTCTATATTAAAGTATTGCTTTTCTAAGGGCGATATAACCTTAGATAGAAAAAGCACTAGTTAGATATAGATTTATATAATATCTTTGCTAGGTATATTAGTGCTATTCTATAGAATACTTAGTTAGAATACTATAAGCCTAAAGCTGCCTTTATAGGTATTAACCTTAAAAAATATAAGCTTATTTAAGTTATAATAGTATCTTATAACCTAGTTATAGAGATTCTCTTAGAGGGCGTTCTATACCTCTTGCTCGCTTAGTATTAGCTTAAATAACACCTTTTAGACCCTCTTTATTCAAACTGCTTTTAATAGACCGTTAGGAAGTATATTTTTATTATAGAGTTTTATAATAAGACGGGTCTTTCTATCCTATAGTAGTATTATAATAATATTATACTAGGGTATATCGTATTATAGCTATCTAGCTATTCTAAGGTATCTCTTAATATTATAGAGAGTTTTCAGGAAGCAGAGGTTATTAAGAGCTACGATCCTATCCTCTATTTATTTAATACTATTAGAATTTATAATATAGCTAAGGAGTCTCACTTTAGGAAACCCTGCAAAAGACTTCTTAGGTCTAATATAAAGGTAATTATTCTCAAAGAGCTTAAGAATAATATTAATATACTAGAGATAATCCTCGTTATTATCGCTAAAGATAATAATATTATTAATATATACTCGAGCAAAGTGCCTATAGTCGTGCAGGAGGCGATCTATAAAACGCTAGGCGTAGGCTAGCGAGTTCTTAAATCCTATAAGGATAATATTAGAAACCTCGATACTATAGGGATTTATTACTACTATCCTATTATAATATCTTAAGTAAATTAGTAGTTAATAGAAGAACCTAGTAGCGTTAAATATTATTATATATTTCTTCCCTCTAATAGCGTCTATTATATTATCTTAGTTAGGAAGCAGGTATATATCTAGGATAGTAATTCGGTTAAGAGGGCAGAGGTTAATAATAACCCTGCCTTTTTTCATACCGTTAACTACTTGCTATATAACAAAGAGCGGATAGATAACTAGGATTAGCCTATTACCCTATACTATCTTGCTATTAGTATATATCTTGCTATAGATATTCTTAACGACTTCGAGGTCTTTAGTGCTAAGGGGGTAAGGCTTTACTATAGCTTTCTAGTTTTACTACCCTTTAACAAGCTTAATATATATATATTAATCATCCGGCATAGGTACTATCCCCTTATTATAATAGATATCTTAGTTATTAAGGATTTCCTTAAGTCTACTAGCAAAAACTATATCCTAATTACAGATCTTAACTCTATCCTTACTATATATAACTAGGATATCTTTTAGCTTAGATATTCTATAGGATAGAATATTATCCGCTTAATAAGGCGGTCCTAGGCTAGATTTAGCAAGTAGGGTTATAAACTACGCGCTAGCTGCTATATTTCCTATAGCCCTATCGAATTCAGATTATAAGAACTAGCGCAAGTTTAATTCTCCTCCTATAAGGGTAATAACGTCTGCGTAGTTAATAAGGTTAGTGTTGGAAGCCCAGTCGGCGGTTCGTCGCCGACCCGACCAGCGCCACGTCGGGCCGTTCGGATCCACCTATTGCGCTGATTCAACCAATAGGAGGGCCAGGACCCTATATATAAGGACTGCTTATATAGCCGTTATAACTACTAAACCTACGATAGTTAGATATTACGAATAACTATAGTATTACAGAAGAACCCTATCTTTCTAGTACTATTACCTGCATAGGATAGTTATTCCGATACTAATTAGTGGTTAACTTAACTATTATAACCACTCGAGTTACTGCAGATTAGCAAGGTTTACTACTACCTATAGTAGAAGAGACGTCTCTACTATTAATATCACCGCTACTAGCAGAGGGATTGAAACGACTATTACGGGCTACTATAATAACTATTTAATAACATCCAGGCTGCTTTGCGCCTATATACAACGACTAGTTAAGTAAACGACTATAGCGATAATATCCAGGCTGCTTTGCGCCTATATATAACGACCTCGACGCAAAAAAGCTATAATATCGCGAAAAATAACGCATACTATACCCCCCCCTACCTCCTCCACTCTATTCATAATAGCTACCCTAACCGCTAAGCTAGGTAGCAACCCTCCTCCTCCTCCTACTACCTATAATAGATCTATCTAAGGATCTATCTATAGCGATATCCCTATCCCCACCTAGCTTAAGGGTATTGTTTAGCCTAACTTATGGGGTAAGGTCTTTGAGATCGATAAGGAAAGCGATAATATTCCCGATATATCTATTAAATAGGTAAATACGTGGATAGGCTTTTAACTTAAGGTCTATAAGATCGATAAGAACACTAGCCGAGCCTTCTAGCGCGAGTTCTTATACGACTTTATTAGCTAGATTGCTAAACTATTTAGTAAGACTAACTAAAAACTTAGGAAGGCCCTCAAAGACTACGTCGTTAGCTATAGAGTATAAGTTAATCTAGCGGCTAGAATAATCTCTATTAGGCTCATTAAGGCTATAAATAGACCTAAGTTCTATTACTAGAGCTAAGCCTAGTTAGATGCCTATATAGATAACTTCCCACGATACCTTGCTAATAACCTAACGTTTATTTACAAGATATTAGTACTAGTTATGCTTATATACCTGCCCTATCTCACGAGGCCCGATAAGAGCCTCGCCTAAGCTAGAACCCCGTAGTTATAGACCCTTCCTATAATAGCGCCAGTGAAAACTACACCTACTAGCAGAGACGACGTAGTTAATAATAACTAGGATATAGGCTATAATAGCGTCCTAGCTATGCTAAAGCAGTTAACGGATTTAGCTAAGCTTTATGCTAACGATATGAAGTATAGCAGCGCTAAATACGACGTGTTAGAGGCGAAATTAACTATCTTTTGGGATATCTACGAGAAGGTTAGGATCTAATAATTATAAGTAGCTAGCGCCCTCCCCCTTATACTAAAAGGCTGAGCCCGCGATTACTATTTTAACCGACTTAGCAGCGCCTAGTTAAGCCTCCTAGCTATAGTTAAAAAACTCTATAACTACTTCGAATCCTATAATACCCGCTAGGCTTACCTAACGGAGTAGCGCTAGGCTATATTAACCTAGGTTATCCGTAATAACCCCTCTAAAACGAGGATAGAGTGCTTAGAGATCCTTATTAACTATATAACTAAGGTCTAACAAGCCTTACTGCTAGCCTACTACTCCGATCTCATCCTATAGGACTATATCGTTAACGCCTGCTAAGGGGTCGAAGAGTGCTATTTCTGCCTCTTTAACCCTGCTGAGTCAATAGAAGGGGTCCTTAGCTAATTATATTTAGCTATTTTAATAATAACCCGGCCTACGATGCAATATATCGCTGAAAATAACGATAGGACTAGGGTCTATTAGACCGACTATACCTACTATAGCAATAGCCGAAAGAATCGTTTTGGGCCCTATACGGCTAGCAATAGCCTCAATAACGTAGTAAGAGCTAAAAAGTGCTATATTTATAGCAAACCCGGCTATTAGTCGACGAAACATACCGACGATAATCGCTATAAGGCCTATAGCAAGTTTAAGAGCAGCTAATATATCTAAAATAACGTTAACCCCGCTGAATATTACTAATTTTTAGCGTGGTATAAGGGTATCGAAGACCTCACGGCTACTGCAGCTAACTCCTCTGTTATTAACGACCCTATTACCCTCTTTTACTAGTCGTTATCTATTAATAACGATAGCAACGAGGTTGATAGTACTAACGACGAGGCCTTCCTCACTACTGCCTATTTCAGCTAACCTACCGTAGTTAATGGTAGTAACGTAATAACCTGCTTAGCTAACTAGTCGACCCTCTATGCGATTAACTACGTTAAACCCTCTTATAATGCGTTAGTTAATAAAAATAATAACCCCGTTGCGATATATATTACCGATTATTACTTATTAACTATATTTAGAGGGATTATTCCCAACTCCGGCGCAGCCTAGTATTCAACCGGGGGTTACCTGCAGTTTCTAGCCCTATAAAAGAGGGTTAACTGCTAACTTAACCCCTCTATAGCTGGGGCAGCTTCGATCCGCTTTAGTAGCGCCGACCCTATTGAATCCCTCGGAATAACGATTATTATAACTCCTTTTGGCAACGTAACCTTCTATATAATACTAACGAATACCCCCTTCTTATTATCCCTTTATAATATAGACCGACTTAGTGTAAAATTCGATAATATTACTAACTAACTCGTTCGTGATGACCTCACGACCCCGGTTATATAACTATGGGGCTACCTATAGTTTATAACTAACCCGGAAGAGGCTATCGTGAGTTATAACCTTACTAATATCGAATTATACTATATCTACCGTCGTTTTAGCTACCTATCCGTCTAACAACTCTATAAAGTCCTCTAGCGCGCTAGCTACCCCGTTGATATCGATGTTATTAATAAGTTGATAAAGTTCTGCTACTACTGCTAACTCTATAGTAGTAGCCCCTATCGGTTTAAGTTCACGATAAAAGACGACTGCAATTTCAACTACGAGGTTGTTATTAACGTTATATATCTCAATAGCAACCGCCCTACCCTCTATATCGTTAATATAGCTACTATATTTAATATAGCACGCTTTATAAAGGATATCTCTATTAAAACTATATAGCAGACCTTTTGAATCTGCTAGATCGATATATACTAGGGCCTACCCGACTAGATAGTTACTAACGCTAGTACCTTCTTTCGATCTACTAAATTTCGCTAATCTGCGCGAAAAATAGCGATCTCTATAAAAGAGGTCCTAGTTAAGGCTTATAATAGCATCGGGAAGGTTAAATAATACTATAAGCCGTTACGCTAGGCCTACGAGATTATCTAGGCGGAAGATCCCTCTACTAACCCTAACGTCGCCCTCTAAATAGCTATAAAAGCTATTAATAACGTTACTAGGCCCGATAGCCTAGTACTAACCCTGCTAGTATTCGGAGCTTACCTGCGCCTAATAGATGATTTAGCGCCCTTGCTATTAATTATATAACGCGCCTAAGCTATATAGAAGGCTATTAATAAGATCTGCTAACTCCACGCTAGTCGTTAGGTTAATAAGGCTATTGCAGCCCGAAATAGCCCTATAACTAAGCCCACGTTAAGCCTACCTCTCTAGTTAGAAGTTAGAGTATAGCGCGAAAAAGATAGCTAGAAGGGCCCTTACTAGCTTATCTCTAACGATAGTTATAAATGCATAGTTTAACTACCTAATAGGCTGAAATCCTTCTAGTTAACTATCGTTAAACCTTACTACTAGTCGACCGACCTACTAATAGAACCCGATAGTAATAACGATAGGATCGCAAACCCCTACGGGGTAACTAAGGGAGTCTACGATATAATCGTTATTACTAACGACGTAGCTCCTACCCTATTATAGCGCTAAGGATAGCCCCGCTATAACCTAGCGCTAGGTCCGACTTTAACTATACTCCTCGCTGAAATAGATATTATTACTACTAACGAGGCCTTCCTATCTACTAAAGAGCAATCTAACTATAACCTCGCTATTAAGTTATATAATAACAGCATGATTATAACCCCTAGAGAGCCTTTTGAGTAGTTAACCTAATAAGAGATCGAATCCCTTATCGAATGAGGCGTATTTAACTTCGTTAGGTACGACCCTGCCTGCTATAGTGGGATCCGGATTTTCTGCTCCTATATTATTAACGAGGTTAAGGGTAAGATAACCTAGCCCTATGAGAAGTCGAGACTCGTTATTTAGAGCTATACTAATAATAATAAAGAGGCTATTTTAACCTAAGCCCCTACGATCTAAAGAGCTAGTTAATAGCTAATCCTCGCGATCGCCCTGTTATTATTAGCTAATAGCAAAACCCTTTAGATCTATAATATTACCTAAGCCTACGTCTAGTCTACTACCTATCTCGCCCGCCCTATTCTCGCTGAAATCCCCGCCTAAATATAGTATAAATACCCCGATAATACTATTATAGAGGTTATAAAACCCCTCTATAGTATTACTAAAGCTAGTACCTATTAGTAGGCTATATATAGCTGCTACTATAAAGAGAAGCTTAAGATAGAGACTTCGTCGTTTGACCCCTGCCTGCTTATATTAACGAAAAATAACCTATCTTTCGCTATTATAGGTATGCAAACTGATGATATATTAGGCCTATTAAACGATGTATTTTCCGCCCTTAAGGAGGCTAAATTAACTAAAGCTAGCTTTTTAGCTAAACCTAAGCAGACCCTCGCTATTAATAACCCCCTTATATTTAACGGTAGGATCGTGACGATCGATAATAGCAATACCCTTACCCTCCGCTAAAAGGACCAAGGGCTTAAGTTATACCCTATTAACCCCTCTGCTAACGAAGCTATCTGAAAGCAGCAATACGTTAAATAACGCGCCCGTAGCGCGTATATTGCATTAATTTGCTAACCCGAGGCCTGTTTCGACCTATCTATTGCTATATAACGGCAAAACCCTATAGTTAATAACGTTAGGATCCTTAACTAGCGAATACTCTAGTAGTTACGATCCCTCGATAGAGGCCTTAGTTTTATCCCGCTTAACCTCGCTATTGCGAAACTATTTATTTTTATCGATAGATCTTTTGCTAATAATAATAACTTATCGTTATAACTAGGTTTTATTATTATACTAGCTAACGAGACTAATAATAATAAGGCTATTAATACGTTCGAAATTAATAGTAACGTCATCTACTATAGCTTAACGAAGTCAAAACGCATTACCCGCAGCGTACTAGCCTCGGAGATCTATAGCATAGTCGCTAGCATCGATATAGCCTATGCGATTGCAATAACCCTCTAAAAGGTCTCCGATCGACTAGATCTACTATTAATATCGATTATTATTTATACCGACTCGTATTCGCTATATAAGTGCTTCGTTAAGCTAGGTATAACGAAAGAAAAGCGCCTTATAATCAATATAATAGCGCTATAGTAGTTATATAAGCGCTGCGAGATCGCGGAGATCCGCTAGATCTATGGTGATAATAACCTAGCCGACGGACTCACGAAGTTAACGCTAAATAAAGCCCTCTAACGGCTTATTAATAATAATAAGGCGACGATATAGATAGAGGGGTAGGTCGTTCGATAGTAGCTAGGACCCCGCGCGCAGTAAAACCGGGGATATATAGTATATCGGGGGATAACGATAAAACGTGCGAAACCTGCAGTTATTGGGCTATTTAGGCCCCTTTTGTAAGTAGTACTATTTAGTGGTTATCTCGACGAATATAGGTTATTATAGAGTAGGCACTAGTAGTAATAAAAGACTGCTAGTATTAGAAGCCTAGTTAGCAGTTCGTCGCCGACCCGACTAGCGCTACATCGGGCTGTTCGGATCCACCTATTGCGCTGATTCAACCAATAGGAGGGCTAGAACCCCATATATAAGGACTGCCTATATAGCCGTCGTAACCACCAAACCTACGATAGTTAGATATCACGAATAACTATAGTATTACGGAAGAACCCTATCTTTCTGGTACTATTACCTGCGCAGGATAGTTATTCCGACAGTTAGCTATCTCCTCTGCTTCTATTAGGATAATATAGCCTAGCTACTAGCCTCTTAGGACTATTATTAGCCTATCCGTTATATTTTGCATAAAGACGAGCTTAGGGTTATCTACTATAACTATTATATTAACTACGCCTATATAACTAGATTAAAACTACTAAGTATTAGAGCCTTGCTAGCTTAACTTAGGGAGGTTAATAAAGCTAGTAATAATAAATACGTCGCTCTGCAGGGGAATAACTATAGTATAGGCGTTATTAACTCGTTTAGTTACTAAATGCTATCTCCTGAACTAAACTAGATATTATATTCTATATATTAAGCGGAACTTAACTATACCCTTATTAAAGTCTATAACTAGCCCGTGATCTTTATAGAACGGTGTTCCTAGTAGAAGATTCGCTCTAAGGGTATTTATAACTCTAGCTATAATAATAATATAGCTATAGATCTCTATATTACTAATAATACCTAGGATGTAGAAGTTAAATATAACCTGCTCTATTACCTAAAAAGTTAAGTCTACTATATTTATCTTCTATAGTTCTATTATTTAAAACATAGGATTTCGCATAAAGCATAGCACCTAGTTCCTATTAACTAGAGTTATTAAGGCGCCTATATCGATATAGACTTCCTCTAGGCTAGCTATATCGTTGCTTTTTATATTAAGGCGGAAATATATCTATTTAGCTAGTATTATTTATTTCACTAGTTTTACCTAGGCGTTAATAATTTAGTTTTTCTTAAGTAATACCTATGTATTATTTACTAGGGGAATTATAACAAGACCTGCGAAATTCACTACCTTATTAATATAATATATAGCAGAGTCTATAACTAAAGTAGTTAGGGAGCTTGCTAGCAGGCGTCTCGCTATAAATGCGATATCTATCGTCTAGCCCGCTGTTTCCTCTTTGCGTAGTTGCTCCGATAGGGCAGCTAAATCGTAGGGGACTTCCTATACGTTTAGTAGGATATAGCTGCTATTAACGAGGTTATCAATATTATAGTTATTATTATAATCCTCCTATATATAATAGGCGTCTAAGTTAGTCTATCCTAGTCTATTATATTTCGCATAATATTGAAAACCTGGGTTTCTCTATAGCTAGTTCTATAGGTAGCGATCTTTCTAGTTTTAATAGTTATTAGAGCGCTAGAAGCGTTGCTAAGGCTCTGAACGCTGCTGAGGTTAATAATATTATTAGGGTTGCAGATTATTATAATTATCCCGTTAGAAGTCTTAGTTATTCTATTGCAGTCCCTTATTATTAGTCCATATTATATCATTAGATTCTTCCATTATATAGTTAATACTAATTAGCGCCTAGAGTCTGCGCTAAACTACCTTACGTTTTTTCTTAGCTATATTAAGGTAATCCTCGAGAGTATTACTAGCAGTTAGTTCGTCTAGGAATTACTAAAGCTCTAGGTTAATTGCATTATAGAAGATTATTAATAGCTAGCTAACTATAGATATTAATCCTATCTACGCTCTGCTATATTTAAAATAGTTCTAGGTAAAGTTATAAATATCTTTATCTCCCTTAAGGTCTTCTATAGTAAACCTATATATAGCAATCTATTAGATAGACTCCTATTAGGTTAGCGCAAAACGTCTCCTAATAGTATCGCATAGGGTATAATAACCCGCGCGGAGGTAGTTCTATCGTTTAATTAGCCCGAGTTAGTATTCCTACTAGCTAAGTGCTTTTCCTCGTAGTAGAGAGCTCTAATTCTATATAATCTCTAATACTATAGCTAGGCTAGTAGTTTTAGTATTAAGGCTAGAGATCTATAGATCTATCTCCTTATAGTATAGAATATCCTAGTTATAAAAGATAGGCTCTATACTATACTTCTTATTAGTATCTAGCTAAAAAATACTATATTATTAAGCAAATCTACCTTCCTATTAGGTTCCCGCGGGCTATAGTATCCTAGTATTAGCCTCGAGCTAGCTAAATACTTAAAGGAGTAAAGCCTTGAGACCCTAGGCTAGTAGCTCCGGGTAGGGCCCCTAGGATAATAATAAAAATATTAGTAGTAGTGCTAAAGTCTACTATAGTAGCTAGGTCCTCCCTATTAATAGGTCCTACTTCAGTAGACCTGCAGTAGTATTATAAAGAATTTATAATATTCTATAAATTTTTCGCTCTAATAATTATATAATAATATCTTCTAGCGCTATAACTCGTAGTTCGGGGTTTTTTCTGCTCCTATTATAAATATTATCTACTATAGTTCTTGCTTTAATAGGAGGTCCTAGGGGTTTAATATCTAACTAGCTAGATTAGATAGGAGTTATAACTCTTTCGTCTCTTAGGAGCAGAAGGGTAATTCTCTCGCTAGCTCTATAAAGGCTTTCTTCTCTAGATAGGGGTATAAAAAGTGCTATTATTACTAGAGTATCCCTTATAGCTATAATTATGTTAATAATGCTAATTAATATAGCTATATAGTTATTAGGCTCGAGTATCTAGTGATAGCATAGATTAGGTTTTACTTTCTAGCTTATATTAATAATATTTATATAGGGTATATAGTTATTATCCTATTCGAGAGAGGCGAGGTTCCCTATCTAGTTATAAAATCGTTTACTAAAGCTAAGGGTAAAGTTATAGTCCTCGTGAGCCTGCTAGAAACTATAGAGCCTACGAGCCTCGTTATAGTATCTAATTCTAGCTATATCTCCTATATTATAATATTCCTCTATAAGAGAGGGATTATTATGCTAATTTAATATTAAACTCGAATAGTTAGCTATATAAGTCGATAGTTAAGACCTCTATCTCTTTAACTTCTTTACCTTCCTTCTTTTTAGTATATAAATACTTTTAGGAGGAGGTTTCGAGGTTAAGTCTAAGTCCTCTACCTCGTTATAAGTCTTTATAGTATAAGGAAGGTCTTAAATAAGGGAAAAAAAAGAGATAGGTTATATTATTAGATATTATAGTCTTTCTACTAGCCTAGGGCTATAGTAAGGGTCGCTAAGACTATAAGTAAAACGAGGAAAAGAGCAATATAAGCGTGAATAATAATAAATAGTATAATAAGTAATTATAAGTATATAGTAATATCTTCTATAATAGCCGAGCCTTCTAAGCTATCTGCTAGAAGTCTCCTACTTAAAGGATAGGCGTTAAGCCCAACCGTGGTCACGTGGAATGCCACGCGATGGCCGACTACATCACCAAAAGGCGTGTGACACTAGGTATCCTAGGCGAAGTTAACTATTATCTGCAGGACTGCTTAGATCTCTTAATTAAAACGTTCTATTACTCTATCTATCTATAGGTAAAAGGCGGTGCTTAAACGTTATTCGATCTTTATAAGCGCATAGAACTATCGCTAGAACTAACTCATCTAGTTACTACCCCTATTACTAATAATTAACTTTAGTATACTATGAAATTAGTAGTAGTAGTTTATAAAGCGTTCTGCGCATATTTCTATATCTATCGAAGGCATCCCTTCTAGGGTTATTATCTTAGAGAGCCTATCGACTATTACCTAGAGGTATCTTAACCCTATTTTTACTATATATAGGAGGTCTATAATGAAATCTATAGCAAGATCGCAATATAGCTATTCTACTACTAGTAAGGGTTAAAGAAGCCTGCGTTTTACTTATTGCTAAATCGTTCTATGCCTGCAGCTATCGTAGTTTCTTATAAACTAGCGAACTATAGAGGACTACCCTAGCTAGAAGTATTGCTAGGCTAGGATAGCTAGGGTGTTATTCTAACTAGGGTAGCCTATCGTTACTAAGTCGTAGTACTTCTGAATTAACTATATTCGAAGCATATTCTAAGGGTAGTTTTTATCTATTGATCCTAGCACCTAGATCCGGTCTCTGAATATTAATTAGCTAAGGGCGTTAATACTATACTTAGCGATCTATAGTTTCAGGCCTAGCTAGGGAGGGAAGCTTTAGTCGCCCCTTTTTACTATAGAATAAGCCCCTTAATACTAGTTATCTTCTGCTTATGCTTCGTTCTATATATATTAAAGGGCTAGATCCTTGAATACTATTATAACAGGAGCTTTAACTATTACTATCCTCTTTACCTTACTTAGGGTAGAGTTAGGGATTATTTATATTACCCTCCCTTTCTCTTATTTATCCTCTTATCCTTTCGGGGCGTCCTATTTATAGTATAAGAGCATATTAAGCATAGCTACTAAGCAACTAGGTTAATATTCTAAGTAGAAATCATACCTTAATAACTACTCTACTTAGTAACTTTAGCATTCTATTAAATGTTGCTTTTATATAAAGTATTCGAGGCCCTTATAGTTAGTAAGGACCTTAAACCTAGGGTAGCTTCTTAGCTTAGCATCCTATATATTTAAATAAGCGATTACTACTAATAGCTCCTTATTATAAATTAGGTAGTTATATTAAGCAGGGGTTAGCCTCTGCAAGTAGAAAGCGATAGGATAGCGCTATCCTTGCGCATCTTCTTAAGTTAGTACCCCCCCTAAAGCGAACCCTAAGCAGTCTATCTTAATAGTAGTTAGAGCTTATAGGTTAAAATAATATAATATTAATATAGTTTAGAAGCAGCGTTTAAGCGCCTAGAACGCGTCTTCTTATTCCTTACCCTAGATAAATAGCCCTCCCTTCTTTATTAGGAGGGTAAGGGGCTCTATAACCCCTGAGTACTCTAATATAAATACTTAGTAGTAGTTAGCAAACCCTAGGAAACTTTATAATCTATTTACTAAAGTAGGCGCTTCTTATTTAATAATTACTTATACTTTCTCTATATTATAAGCAATACCCTCGCCTACCTTTAGGATAAATCCTATATACTTTACTATTTTTATAGAGAACTTATACTTTACTAGGTTAAGGTTAAGACTAGCCTCTTAGAGAGCCCGGAGAACCTTATACACCTTCTACTTATAGTCTGCTCGGGAGCTACTACTATAGATTAATATATTATTAATATATATTATTATAAAGTTATTAAAGAACTCCTAGAGCGTGCTATTAATATATTATTAGAACGTTACGGGGGCTCTGCTTAATCTGAATAGATAGACTAGCTACTCGAAGAGCCTATATTATATGCGAAAGGCGGTCTTTTCTTAGTACCTATCTGCTATATAAATCTTATAGAAAGCTACTACTATATCTAGTTTAATATATTACTTCGCTAAACTAACCCTCTAGAGGGTCTCTTAGATTAGGGGTAAGGGGTAGTAGTCTCGCTTAGTAATTATATTTAACGCTCAGTAGTTATAATAAAACTATAACCCTCTGCTAGGCTTCCTAATAAAAAGTATAATTATACTAGTAGGAGACTTGCTTGCCTAAATAAAGCCCTTATCGAGTAGGTCTATAAGTATCTTTTTTAATATTAATAACTCCTCTCTTAATATGCTATAGAGGGGTCCCTAGGGTAAGGGCGCCTCTTAGCTAGAGGTATTACGCTCGAGGTAGATTTCGTGATCTATACCGGAATAACTTAGGGGTAGGAGGTATAACTTAGCTAGCTTAAAAAGCTTTATAAATTCGTAATAAATATATTATAATAGTTTCTCTAAATAGTCTTCTAGTTTCTTTATCTTAAGCGCTTTTTTAATATCCCTTAGGCTTACTACCTATATTCCCGCTTCTAGCCTAGATAGCTAGCTCTTGCTAACCCTCTAGTAGATTATTATAAACTAGGTAGCATTGAGTTAGCAAGCTTCCTAGATCTCCCTTACTCTCTAGGGTTCTTCTTATCCTTAAAGGGTAATAATAACCCCCGCTTTCCTATAGTATACCCGCTTCTCTGCTATATTATAAATAATATAGTTTTATTCTATCTATAGCTTCCCTAAGAAGAGGTTAATATCTAGTCCTTTTATTATATAAGCGAAGAGTTACTATACGTAGCCTCTAATCTTAAGGTATAATATAGCTACGCCTTTTGCTATAGCTTAAGCCGAGTTATTAGCAAAGCCTTGCAACTACTACGCTTAGTAGTTGATATATAGTAAATAGAGGTAGCGGGCATACTAGTAGTTTATTATTATATAGATATTATATCTGCAGTCTATTAAAGCGTTAGTAGGAGTACCTTTATTAACTCTAACTACTAATATTATAGAAAGCCCGCTTATATTATATTCTAACTAGAACTATTCCTAACTAGCTTGCTCTTCCTTTATTATCTCTAATACCTAATTTCATACTAAGGTTATTCGTTTCCTAAGTTAGAAGGGTCCTCTTTACCTTTAACCTCTCCTAAGTCTAAATATATTATTTCCTCGATAGCTTTTGCTACTCTAAGACTATCTTTTAACTTCTTAGCCTTCTAGTAGTCCCTTTATAAGTAACTAATCTAGTTATACTTAAAATAGTAGTACGTTTCTTTATTAGGACTTTTACCTATACCCTCGCATAAGGTATATACTAACCCTATTATCCTAGAATCCCTATTTATATCTACTCTAGTAAGTAACGCTCTCGATCTAAAAGTTATAAGCTAGTATAAAGCATTAGGAATATGATATAATCCCTCTAGCTTCTATGCGATATCTTATATAAGGCTAACGTATTTAATATACTTATAGGGGGTTAGGTAGTTAAGTAGATAGTTAAGGAGCTCGTAAGATAGTACCCTATATAGGTAGTTAATCTAGATACTATCTAGCTATATTATACTACCTACTTCTATAATAGCGTGTTTAAAGCGGGGTAGGAATAAAGCGAAGGCTTTGTTATACTTTATTTAAAGCTCTGAGAGTCTTCTAAGAGCCTTACTTATAATATTAAGGTTACTATAAGTATAGTCTAGGTATACTAAGAAGGTATCTAGCTTAAATAAGCTATTACTACCCCCTAAGCTATAGAAAGCTATAACTACTAGCTATACTTTAGGTTCTAGGTAGGAGTTAATAAGATACTAGGCCTCCTGATTGCTTAGGTAGAAGTCCCGGTCTATCCTAACTTTATTATATATCTATTATGCCTATATAGCGTACTTATTGCAGTTTCCTCCGAACTTAGGGGGGTTAGGAAGGGGTTTTAATCGCTAAGCGCTACCTGCTTCCTAGGTAGTCTCTAGCTATAGGGATAGTATTAGTAACGCTAGGGCGTAGCTACCTGCTATATCTCGCTAGAGCTCTGCAATTAGTTTATTATTAAGCTGCTATATAGTCGTTAGGCTATTGAATTAGTTACTAAGCTTATTAATTACTATATAAATTGCTTTAAACGCTTCCTTGCCTATTAGTAGTACTTCTAGACTAGCTACTATAAGTATAGCAGGTTCTATTTCCTACCCGCTATTTATTATGCTATATAACTAGCGAGGCGGGCATAGAGAGAGAGAGCTTAGATATATAAGGGGCTAGCCTGGGTTTATTCAACTTAGGGGTGCCTTAATTATAGTAATTTAAGCTAAGGAAGAGAAGTTTTCTAGGAAGTTCCCTATATAATAGAAAAGCGGATATAGGGCGAACGTTAAGCGAGAGCAGTCGTTAAGGGCAGAATTCTTAGGGTCTATAGCACCGCCCAGACGCCAGCTATGGCGTAGCCCGTAATAGTAATAAAGATATTCTCCCTCTAGGGGTGAAGGAGGTTATTATTATTATATAGGGGGTTATTAGTAGTTATCTAGTAGTTATCTAGTAGTTACCTAGTACCTCCCTATGCGTAGTAGGGTTAAATAAAGTCAGATAATATAATAATCTAGGGATTATCTTCCTTTCAGCTATATAAAAAGCTAACTATAGCGTTAAGTTAAAAACGTATAAATATTATTTAAAATTTTACCCTACTAAAATCTCTTCTTCTTACTTCTTTAAATTTATAATACTAATAAGTTGCTATTAGTCTCTCGCTCCCGTATTACTAACTTTATCTTAATTACTATATAATAAATCTAGTATTATATCTTCTACTACTACTAATACCGCCCCCTTCCCTGCTAGTATACTAGATACCTCCTATATCCCTATAGAAGTTGAGCTCTAGGCATGCTCCTGCTACTACTACCTCTTAGTATAGGCGAAGTATAAGCTGCCTAAGGATAATATTCCTAAGATTAAGCTCCTTATAAGCTTGATTATGTACTTTAAGAATAATAGTAAGTACTTAGTCCTTACATAGTGCTTATCTAATACTTTACTAGCTTTAGCTTCTGAATTTATTACTAATATATATAATTTTAGATACTTCTATTAAATATAAGTATTATATTAAAATAAGTAATAGAAAAGCTTATATTAATATAAGTTTTGCTTATTATTTTCTAGTCCTTAGCTACTAACTCTCTATAGCCTACTTATTATATAATAAGCGCTATTAATAAGCTAAAGCGCCTTATAGATAAGGGTAGTTCTAAGCCTGATATTTAGGCATAATATGCTAAGAATAAGGTAAGTTATCTAATGCCTCTCTAGTGCCTTATTACTAGTTTCTAATTATATTTAGGAGGAGATCCTTACTACCTAGCTTATAGTTAAGAAGGCCCTCTGGGCTAAAAAGAATAATACTAATATTATACTTAAGAAGTATAAGGCTAAGGAGGTAGAAATCTCTATAGAGATAGAGGACTACTAAGTAGCTGCTTTAGAAGAAGCTACTACCTACTAATAGCACCTCTCTAAGGAGGTAGAGAAGCAAACTAAGTTATTATATAAGTAGTATAAGGAGCTCTACTACTATTATACTAAAATAGAGCAGTTTGCTAAAAAGCAGATAGAGGTATAAGAGTTATAAGCTATATACGCCTAGGAGTTGCTTAACTCCTATAACAAAGTTATAAGTCTATTTAAGCCCTACTAGTACCTTATTAATACTTATTTAGTTAATATTTCTAATATATTTTAGAACTATAAGGTTATTATTACTAACTCTAGTAGGAAGGATAATAGCTCTAAGGAGATAGGCGCTAGCACCTAGTAGATTTAAAATTTTTAGGAGCACCCCTAGTAAGCTACTAATAATCTCTAGTTAGCATTTAGTTACCTTTAGGCATATATTTAGTTACCTTCAGGCATTTCTCATCTTTTCTCACCTTATTAGGGGCCTTCGGGCTAGTGAATTAAAATACGTAGCTAGCGTGCCCTATTTCTAACTAACTACTAGTTACCTATTGAATTATATAGGGATCGTGATATTTTTGCCTATAGTTAGGCTTTATAATCGTTTTATAAATCTATGGATATATTATGTTGCAGCTCCTATGAATTTGTTACGGGCTACGCCACTGCTGATGTCTGGGCGGTGCTGCAGACCCTAAGAATTCTGCCCTTAATAACCGCTCTCGCTTAACGTTCGCCCTATATCCGCTTTTCTATTGCATAGGGAACTTCCTAGAAAACTTCCCTTCCTTAGCTTAGATTATTATAATTAAAGTACTCCTAAGTTAAATAAACCCTAGGCTAGCCCCTTATATATCTAAGCTCTCTCTCTATACCTACCTCGCTAGTTATATAGTATAATAGATAGTAGGTAGAAAATAGAACTTATTATACTAGTAGTAGCTAGTCTAGAAGTACTACTAATAAGCAAGGAAGTATTTAAAGCAATCTATATAGCAATTAATAAGCTTAGTAACTAACTTAATAGCCTAATAACTATATAGTAGCCTAATAATAAGCTAACTATAGAGCTCTAGTAAGATGCAGCAGGTAGCTATGCCTTAGTATTACTAATACTAACCCTATAGCTAGAGATTACCTAGGAAGCAGGCAGTGCTTAGTAATTAAAACCCCTTCCTAACCCCCCTAAGTTTAGAGGAAACTATAATAAGTATGCTATATAGGTATAATAGATATATAATAAGATTAAGATAAACTAGGCCTTCTACCTAAGCAATCAGGAAGCCTAGTATCTTATTAACTCCTACCTAGAACCTAGAGTATAGCTAGTAGTTATAGCTTTCTATAGCTTAGGGGGTAGTAATAGCTTATTTAAGCTAGATACCTTCTTAATATACCTAGACTATACCTATAGCAACCCTAATATTAAAAGCAAAGCTCTTAGAAGACTCTTAGAGCTTAAATTAAAGCATAATAAAGCTTTTGCCTTATTCCTACCCTGCTTTAAATATGCTATTATAGAGGTAGGTAGCATAATATAGCTAGATAGTATCTAGATCGACTACCTATATAGGGCACTATCTTATAAGCTCCTTAACTATATAATTAACTACCTAACCCCCTATAAGTATACTAAATATATTAGCCTTATATAAGATATCGCATAGAAGCTAGAGGGATTATATTATATTCCTAATATTCTATATTAGCTTATTACTTTTAGATTAAGAGTATTACCTCCTAGAGTAGATATAAATAGGGATACTAAGATAATAGGGTTAATATACGCCTCGCGCGAGGGTATAAGCAAAGGTCCTAGTAAAGAAACGTGCTATTATTTTAAGTATAACTAGATTAATTACTTATAAAGGGATTACTAGAAGGCTAAGAAGTTAAAAGATAGTCCTAGAATAGCAAAAGCTATTAAGGAAATAATATATTTAGACTTAGGAGAGGTTAAAGGTTAAGAAGACCCTTTTAACTTAGGAAATAAATAACCTTAATATAAAATCAGGTATTAGGGATAATAGAGGAAGAGCAGGCTAGTTAGGAGTAGTTCTAATTAGAATATAATATAAGCAAGCCTTTTATAATATTAGTAATTAGAGTTAATAAAGGTACTCCTAATAACGCTTTAATAACTATAGATATAATATCTATGCGATAGTAGACTACTAGTATGCCTGCTACCTCTATTTACTATATATTAACTACTAAGCGTAGTAATTATAAAGCTTTGCTAATAACTTAGCTTAAGCTATAGCAAAAGGCGTAGCTATATTATACCTTAAGATTAAAAGCTATATATAGTAACTCTTTGCTTATATAGTAAAAGAACTAGATACTAACCTCTTCTTAGGGAAGCTATAGATAGAATAAAACTATATTATTTATAATATAATAGAGAAGTAGGTATATTATAGGAAGGCAGGGGTTATTATTACCCTTTAAGAATAAGAAGAACCCTAGAGAGTGAGAGAGATCTAGAAAGCCTACTAACTTAATACTACCTTATTTATAGCAATCTACTAGAGGGTTAGCAGGAGTTAGCTAGTTAGGTTAGTAATAGGAATATAAGTAGTAAGCCTAAGGGATATTAAAAAAGTACTTAAGGTAAAGAAACTAGAAGATTATTTAGAGAAACTACTATAATATATTTATAATAAATTCATAGAGCTTTTTAAGCTAGCTAAGTTATACCACCTACCCCTAAGTTATCCTAATATAGATTATAAAATCTACCTTAAGCGTAATACCTCTAGCTAAGAGGCGCCCTTGCCCTAGGGACCCCTCTATAGTATATTAAGAGAAGAGTTATTAGTATTAAAAAAGATGCTTATAGACCTGCTTAATAAAGGCTTTATTTAGGTAAGCAAGTCTCCTACTAGCATGCTTATACTTTTTATTAAGAATCTTAGCAGAGGATTATAGTTTTATTATAACTACTAAGCGTTAAATATAATTATAAAGCGAGACTACTACCCCCTACCCCTAATCTAAGAGACTCTCTAGAGGGTTAGTTTAGCAAAGTAATATACTAAACTAGATATAGTAATAGCCTTTTATAAGATTTATATAGCAGAGGGGTACTAGGAAAAGACTACCTTTTATATATAATATAGGCTCTTTAAGTAGCTAGTCTATCTATTTAGGTTAAGCAGAGCCCCTATAATATTCTAATAATATATTAATAGCACGCTCTAGAAGTTCCTTAATAACTTTATAATAATATATATTAATAATATATTAGTCTATAGTAGCAGCTCCCGAGCAGACTATAAGCAGAAGGTATATAAGGTTCTCTAGGCCCTCTAAGAGGCTAGTCTTAACCTTAACCTAGCGAAGTATAAGTTCTCTATAAAAATAGTAAAATATATAGGATTTATCCTAAAAGTAAGCAAGGGTATTACTTATAATATAGAGAAAGTATAAGTAATTATTAAATAAGAAGCGCTTATTTTAGTAAAAGGATTATAAAGTTTCCTTAGGTTTGCTAACTACTACTAAATATTTATATTAAAGTACTTAGGGGTTATAGAGCCCCTTACCCTCTTAATAAAGAAGGGAGCGCTATTTATCTAGGGTAAGGAATAAGAAGATGTATTCTAGGCGCTCAAATGCTACTTCTAAACTATACTAATATTATACTATTTTAACCTATAAGCCCTAATTACTATTAAGATAGACTACTCAAGGTTTGCTTTAGGGGGGGTGCTAACTTAAGAAGATATATAAAGATAATGCTATCTTATTGCTTTCTACTTATAGAAGCTAACCCCTGCTTAATATAACTACCTAATCTATAATAAGGAGCTATTAGTAGTAATTACTTATTTAAGTATATAGGATACTAAGCTAAGAAGCTACCCTAGGTTTAAGGTCCTTACTAACTATAAGGGCTTTAAATACTTTATATAAAAGTAATATTTAATAGAACGCTAAAGTCGCTAGGCGGAGTAGTTATTAAGGTATAATTTCTACTTAGAATATTAACCTAGTTGCCTAGTAGCTATGCTTAATATGCTCTTATGCTATAAATAGGATGCCCTAAAAGGATAAGAAGATAAATAAGAGAAAGGGAGGGTAATATAGATAATCCCTAACTCTACCCTAGGTAAGTTAAGGAGGATAGTAATAATTAAAGCCCCTGCTATAATAGTATTTAAGGATCTAGCCTTTTAATAGGCATAGAATAAAGCATAAGCAGAAGATAACTAGTATTAAGAGGCTTATTCTATAGTAAAAAGGGGTAACTAAAGCTTCTCTCCCTAGCTAGGCCTAAAACTATAGATTGCTAAGTATAATATTAATACCCTTAGCTAATTAATATTCAGAGACTAGATCTAGGTGCTAGGATTAATAGATAAAAACTACCCTTAGAATATGCTCTAAATGCAGTTAATTTAGAAGTACTATAACTTAGCAATAATAGGCTACTCTAGTTAGAATAATACCCTAGCTATCTTAGCCTAGCAATACTTCTAGCTAGGGCAATCCTCTGTAGTCCGCTAGTTTATAGGAAACTATAATAGCTATAAGCATAGAATAATTTAGTAATAAGCAAAATATAAGCTTCTTTAACCTTTGTTAGTAGTAGAATAGCTATATTACGATCTTACTATAGATTTTATTATAGACCTCCTATATATAGTAAAAACAGGGTCTAGATACCTCTAGGTAATAGTTAATAAGCTCTCTAAGATAATAACCCTAGAAGGGATACCCTTAATAGATATAGAAATATATATAGAACGCTTTATAAACTACTACTACTAATTCTATAGTATACTAAAGTTAATTATTAGTAATAGGGGTAATAACTAGATAAGTTAGTTCTAGTAATAGTTCTATATACTTATAAAGATTAAATAATATTTAAGCACCGCCTTTTACCTATAGATAGATAGAGTAATAGAACGTTTTAATTAAGAGATCTAGGTAGTCCTATAGATAATAGTTAACTTCGCCTAGGATAACTAGGAGGTTTACTTGCTCTCTATTTAACTAGTAATTAATAGCTATAATATAGCTATAATAGGAGTAAACCTATTCTTCTTTACCTATAGATACTACGTCGACCTAGTATTAGTAGCATAGCCTATGCTAGAGCTATTAAACTTATGCAAGTTAGCTACTAATAGGTTCGTTAGTAAACTAAAGTTAACTATAGAGTTAGCCTAAGTAGCTATTGCTATAGCTTAATAAATAATAAAGCAATTAATAAATAGTAAAAGGATGCTAGTAGAATGCTATAAAGTAGGCGATAAGGTCTAGTTATTACTAGCTAACTTCTATATAAAGAGACCCTATAAGAAGTTAGAATAGCTATACCTAAAGTATAAAGTAACTAGAGTAATCTTACTAATTATAGTTAAGTTAAACATTCTAGGCAAGGTTTATAACTAATTTCATATTAGCTTACTATACTATACTATAAATAACCCCCTCCTAGGCTAAGAAGTTAATAATCCCTAACTACCTCCGATTTTTAAAAATAGAGAGGATAAATAGGAAGTTAAGTCTATTCTAGCTGCATACTAGAAGCGCGTTAATAGGGGCAGGCGTTATAAGTTATTAGTTAAATAGATAGGGTATAGTTAGCCTACCTAGGAGCCCTTATAATTATTTTAAAATAGCTAGGTAGTAGATAAGTATAAAGAAAGGTATAGCCTAATAGATAAGAATAATAATAACCCCTAGTATACTATACTACAAGCTAGATAGTAGTTAATATATAGGGGTAGGATAGAGGGATAATAGCTAAGCAATTCATAATTAGAGGAGTAAGTAGACATAAGAGACTTTACTATAATATAAGGCTATAGAGAGGTAGAATAAGATTAAAATAGGCCCTAAGCAGGCAGATAATACGCAAATAGAAACTATAAACCTAGGAAGATAACCCCTTACTCCTCTTACTCTTTATAAGTAGTAGTAGTAATATTAGTAAGCTAAGAAAAGGGGTTAGATTATTAGGAATAGGAGAAAGGTAGGAATAAGATAAACCTTATAGAGGATCTTAGCTATATCTAGGTAAGCCTAAGCAAGGTAGTATAGCTATGCTTTATTAAGCTTAACTAAGAGGGAAAGCAAGGTAGTAGTAATAATAGAAATACTAAGGATAGGAGTAGCTAGAGAGCTAGCAGAGGGTATAGGGGAGGTATCTAACTTAATAGCAGCCTTAGTAATATACTTTATAATAATATAGGCATAAATCTCATAGTTCTAGATAGAAGTAGCTCAAGGGAGCTCTATATAAGCCTTAATCTATATAGGGAGCTATAACTATTAGTAATAACCCTAAAATATAGGAATAGCAGAGTCTTATTAAGGTCCTCTTACTAAGGCTATAGCAAGCAATGCAATCCTAGCTAAGAGAAGCGAACTCCTCCTAGCAGCAAACTATGCTAGGGTTACTCTAGTAGATTATTAGCTTTATAGAGAAGGAATAGTAAGAAAGCAATATCTATATTAATATAAGCAGATTTAATACCCTTATTAGAATAGTAGATATAATAGATAATATTACCTATAATATAGTTGGTCTTATAATAGTTAAAGGGTAATAAGATAGCATACCCCGCTTAATAACGTTATAATAAGCTATAATATTGCTAGGCTTCTTAGCCTTAGCTATAGCAGATATATAATTTAGGCAAGGGACCTTATAAAGAGGTCCCTAGGTCTTATCCTAGGGGATACTACTAAAGATAAGCTAGTATAGGTAGGGACCCTAGTAGAACGTTAGAAGAATGCTAAATAAGTAGAAGATAATATATTATAAGGGGCTCCTAGGTAATAGGATATATAGGAAGGGGCTAGTTAAGGTACTTATATAACTCCTAGCTAGCTAGAGCGTAGAAGGGATTATCTATAAGTTTAAAGTTATTAGAGGCAGTCTCCTTATAGTTAGAGAGGCTAGTAGAGGTAGAGCAGTTAAAAAGCAGGCCCTTAATAAGAGGAGGAGACTCTATCTCCTTATCTAAGTTAGGGAGGAGCTATATAGGGTTAATTATAGCAAAATAATAGGAAAAGGGTAGGTAGTAACTTATAGGGGGCGCTATTATAGAGGTAAGGGGAATAGATTAATTAGATCTATATAAGTTAGTAATTAATAGGGGTTTAGATATAATAAACTTATATTAATATAGACTAAGAGTATGCTAAAAACGCTACTAAAATAATAAGTTATTAGGTAAAATAATATTATAATTAATTAGTTAACTTATGCTTATATAGGTTAATAGGAGGAGGAAAAAAGAGGAAGCAAACTAGGGTATAAAAAAATCATATTATTATAATTATTTACTTATAGGGCGTAGAGCAGCTGGTAGCCTGGATTAATATCGCTCTAGACTAGCTTTTAGCTTATGCTAACCGCCCTTAGCCTATGCTTAAACCTATAACTCACATGAGGGCTAGAAGGGGGGGGGGGGGGGGGGGCAAAAATTATAGG